>BLBF01000005.1:6501866-6529022 GCA_015471245.1 Laticauda colubrina
CCAGAGATCTTTTTATTGGGAATTTTACCTGATATATATAATAAAGACTTGAAATATTTGATTGTAAATGTATTAACAGCGGCTAGGATTGTATTTGCTAAAAACTGGAAGAATGAGAAAATACCATTGCAGGAAGAAATTATTAAGAAAATATTGGAATGTGCTGAGATGAGTAGATTGACATTTGAAATTAGAGAACAAGAAGATAAACAATTTTATGCAATTTGGGGGTTTTTTTATCAATGGTTAGATGATAAAATACAATAATAGAGCATTAATATTATATATATGAAGAGTTTTTTAGGATTGATTTGTTATGATTATACGATAAATTATAGAATAAACTGTTTGAAGTATTGTTATCTCGCAAAGCATGAATGATTAAAAGTATAGTCAGAAAAAGATTTTTTTATTTTTATTTTTTTTTAGTAATATTAGAATATGGATTGACAATATGAGTGGTTATGCAATATAATTGTAATTGACACTATAAAATGAATGCACAAAACTGATGAACCAACCGATACACCGGAAGTATATATGAGAGTAGATGTTTTTAATGTTTTGTATATTTGTCTGTTTGTAGAAAATTAATAAAAACTTTATAAAAAAAAAAAAAAAGTTTTGAGCTGCACAAAACTTTTTGAGTGGATAAAGTATCCAACGCGTCCATTATACGTCCGCTACGCATACAGGGAACATCCGTTATACATCCGTCATCATCCGTTATGCGTCCGCTATATCCGCTGTGCATCCGCTGCACATCTGCGCAACTCACATCCACTCCAGTGGAAAACGGACACAGGAAGGAAGCGAAACGGACATAGAACGGACACACAGCGTTAGTAGCACGGATGTAGAAAGGATGAAAGCAGATGCAGCTCGCATACAAACCATTAAAACGGAAAAAACGTTCGTATAGGGGACGTATCTCGGATATTTAGGATGTCTGCAGGATGTTTAGAGGATGCAAAAGGACACCTAGCGGAAAACCTATATTTCCTATAAAAAGGGGGAGAAATCACCTGGATCTCACTTTCAGTCCAGCAGCCCTGCTGTGCAGACCTCTTCAGCCTTGATCTTGTTCTTGCTCTTCCACAGCATCCATTGATGTCCACCATGGATCGTAACACAGTCCTTTTGGTAGCCACCATTGTTCTGCAACAGTGCTAAGCCCTCTACAGGCTCTTTCACCTGTTCTACGTGAAGAAAAGGAGGCGTCCAAGAAGTGTCTAGGTCCAACAATGGATCGGGAGAAGAGCCGAGTACGGACTGTATGACAAGTTGATGGTGGAGCTGAGGAACGAAGACACTCATACATTCCAGAACTTCATGAGGATGCCACCAGCCATGTTTGACGAAGTTGGGGAGCGGCTGAGACCCAGGTTGACCAAGGCAAACACCAACCTCCAGCCCAATCTGGACCCTGGACTGAAGGTGGCACTGACTCTGTGCCACCTGGCTCCGGTACCACGTACAGGAGCATGCAGTATGGCTGGAGGGTGCCACACAACACCATCAGCATTGTGGTCAGAGAAGTGGTGCAGGCCATCATCGAAGAATACCTAGAGGAGCTCCTCCAGTGCCCCTCCACTGAAGAAGGCTGGAAGAAAGTTACAGAGCAGTGGTATCAGAAGTGGAACTTCCCCCACACCGTTGGGGGAAGAGCATCATCCTCTTCGCCATGGTCGATGCTGACTACAAGTTCATGTACATCGATGCTTCAGGCAACGGCTCATCTTCAGATGCCCAGGTATACAACGCCAGTCACCTCAAGGAGGGGCTGGAATGCAACCTCATCATGGGCTTCCCAGATCCAGACCCCCTGCCCAACGACACACAAGATGTGCCTTACTTCATTGTGGGGGATGACGCCTTCTCCCTCGGAACCTACCTCATGAAGCCCTATACTTCCAGATGCCTCACCCATGAAGAGAGGATCTTCAACTACAGGCTGTCCAGGGCAAGGTGGGTGGTGGAGAATGCCTTTGGCATCCTGGCCAACAGGTTCCAGGTACTTCTCACCATCATGCAGCATCGCCCAGAGACCGTGAGGAACATCGTGGAAGCTTGCTGCATCCTGCACAATCTCATGCGCACCCACTAACCAGTGTTGCAGAACAGGCTTGTGGACCACCAACAAGGGAATGGGGACATGGAGCCTGGTGAATGGAGGCAAGGGCGAAACCTGATAGATACTGTGGATGTGCAAGGACCCAACAGAGCTTCACATGAAGGGAAGAAGCAGCGCAACCTCCTGAAACATTGGTACAACTCTCCAGCTGGAGCAGTGGAGTGGCAAGACAGGATGATAGATGCTTAATGGATGCTTCCTTGAGCCTGTCTCATCAAACTGATGAGATTGTGCCATGTATGTTGAGTGGCCCTGCAATGAACAGGGCATTTAATAAAAAGTTGTGTTTATGTTGAAATGTATTGAAGAATGATTAAATTGTTATTGATAATAAAGGGCCATATGTGTGGCACCTGGGAGGGTGGACCATACAGTCCCACTATGCTTGCACTGGAGGTTTAGCTATCCCACAGCTATTACTCATCCCACAGGTACCCCTGCCCATCCCACTGCTATCCTAACCCATCCCACAGCTATTACCCATCCCACAGGTATCCCTGCCCATCCCACTGCTATTCTTACCCATCCCACAAGCATGCAAAGGCTAAAACCATTTCTAAAAGTTTCCACCAAGACTTTATTTACTAAAAGAACTGAACCAAACTGAACCATTCTTTGTGTGAAGCAAAGATAAACTTTATTAATAACAAACTGTAAAAGCAAAATGACCCAAGTAAAGTGTCCCAAGCAAAGATAAAGTCAACAGGTAGCAACCCAGTCTCTGGCACTCTTCTCAGTCACTCTGAGGCGTGCCCATAGTCTCAGGGGTGAAGGGTCCAGGTGCTGTGGAGGTGGCAGTGGCTGGAGTGCTGGTCTGAGGTGCCATTGGGGTGCCTGGCCCCAAGAGGACAACAGGGGATGGTGTGTGGAGGAAGCTCTCAGACAGCTGGCTCAGTCCTGTGATGCTGGAACTTTTGGTAGCCATAGCCTTGGTAGGTCAGGGCCTGTGGAAAGCCTTGGAAGGAATGTGACATCACCTGGGGTGGAGGAGAAGATCTGGACTGGGTCGGAGCAGGTTCAGCTGGGCCTGGAAGGTGGTGCAGAAGACCTGTGATCCTCTCCTTGATCACCTGGTACTGTGATTCGGGCATGTCCATGAGGGTCTGGTTGACGTAGGTGAGGAAGGACTTGCGGTTTGAGGATGGTATGTTGGTGTGTACCAAGTGAGAGAGGAGATCTACGCTGCTTTTGATGGTGTCCCTGATCTCCAGCAGGACAGTGTGGCTCTGTCCCTCCGGTCTGGCTTTCTGCCTGCATTCTGTGGAGGTGGATCTGGGGGTGGGCGTGGGTTGGTCTCTGGTGGAAGTGGCCTCCTCTTGCTACAACTGAGTCAGGGGATCCTCCACGCACTCCACCATGGGGAGTACAGCTGTCGGGGGGGTCTCCGTCGTGGGACGCTCCACAGATACCTGCCTGGACACAGGAGCTGACTCTTGGCCAGAAGAGGACTGGCTCTCTGTGGGATGCCTGAGAGAGAGGGTTGACAGAGGGGATGCTCCTCGGTGGCGGATCTCACCCTCCAAGAAGCTGCACTTGGCCATCACGTACGTCTCCCGGTCGGTGAGCTTGACCGTGGCCTGGCCAGACTTCTTGAGGTGCAGCTTCCCGTACCAGGTGTGCATGTGCTTCCACCACCCGAGGAGGACCTCCGAAGTGTAGCCCAGGCTCTCCGCCTTCTCTCTCCAAGCCACCTGCTTCCTCTTGGTGTCTCCATAGAGCCTGTGTCCCTTCCTCCAGAGGTACTCATTCTCCCTCAGCCATTCGAGCACCTCATCCTCATATTCCTCTTCAATGGAGTACTGTCTCCTCTCCCTATCACGCGATGGCCTCTTCCTCCCTCTGGCAGGGCCTTCTGGGCCCTCATCAGTAGGGCTTTGAGGTTCTAGGGGCTGGTCCAATACACCACCACCAGCAGCAGCAGCAAAAGCAGCAAAAGCAGCTCCAGCAGCACCAGCAGCACCAGCAGCACCAGCAGCACCAGCAGCACCAGCAGGAACAGGAGCAGCACCAGCAGAGTAAGCACCAGCAGAAGCACCAGCACCAGGAGCAGCACTAGCAGAGTAAGCACCAGCAGAAGCACCAGCACCAGGAGCAGCCCCAGCAGAAGCACCAGCACCAGCAGAGTCAGCCCCAGCAGCAGAGGCCCCAGCAGAAGCAGAGTCAGCACCAGGGGGTGGGATGGTGGCCCTGTCCTTCTTGCCAGGGCTGGCAGGAGTAGGCACAGGCTTCCTCTTCTTCCCCATGGTTGTTGGCTGGAGATGTGTCTGGCAGGAGGTCTTTCCTCTGAATGGTGACCCGCTTGCGATCTGCCTCCTTTTATATCCACGGGGCTGATGCAATACATCCTCCCCACATGCGCAGTGAACGCTTTGCATCCACTCTGCATCCGCTCCTTCCGCTACATGTCCGCTTCACTGTTCTCCAACGGAAGCCCTGCGGATGTGTCATCTGCTTCCATCCACTTCCATCCGCTAGGCTTCCGTGGTGCATCCGCTTAACATCCTCGCTATGTCCTCTCCCCATCCATTCCTTTCCATTGTTGTCCACTCTGTTTATGCAAATTTGGGGCACTTTTGAGAGTGGATAACAATGGATGGAACATTTTCTCGTCTGCTGTGTCCTTTTTACATACGTTTTGCATACGTTGGCTGATGTGACAGGGCCTTAAACAGGCATACTTTAAGTGCTGACCTTCAGAACTATGACACAATCCATGTCAATATCTCACCTGACATTTATTTCCTTCTCTTTTCCACTCTTCTTCACTCTCCAACATTCCCTCTGTTATCTCCTTAAGACTCTCTCTAATGAGTTTTTGAAATGTGCTTTAGTCACCTTATTTGGGGAAAACTCATTAAAATTATATGTGTGGATTGTAATAGACTCTCATATATTCAAAATGTTTCTAGTGTTGTGGAACAAACCCTAAAATATGAGCTGTTCAATTCTAGGTCATAGCTACATCTTGCCAAGATCAAATCTATAAAATATATTTGCTGTTCACCAGTGAAAGCCAGTTGGGCATGGTGGTTAAAAGCATCAGCTAAAAATGGAGAGAGAGAGTTCTCATCCCACCTCGGTCACAAGACCATCTAGAAATTTTTGGCCCTGTCTCTCTCTTTCAGCCCTAGGAAGGAAGCGATGGCAAACCACTTTCAAAAACTACAAGAACTTGTCCAGACAATTGCCAGGAGCCAGGACTAACTGGAACACACACACACATACACACACAAAAGCCTGCTCACCAGTAATCAGCCTCACTGTGCCATCTGGGTATCTCTTTGAATTCATGATTCCTGTTAAAACAGGGAAGGAATATGGTTACTGTTCCGTCCGGAAAAATGCGAGGTAGACCGGGTTCCAACAACAAAGTCTTTATTTTATAACACAGTTGAAAAACGGAACATTGGCTCAAGCTGCGGCAGCCTTTTATAGGTTTTTCTCTGCCGGCTTGTAGCCAATGACAGGTATTTAATATTTGCTGCCTTTGAGCAGCTATGTGGATTGGTTCCTTTTGAACCAATCCTCATTCAAGTTCTTTAGCCAATCAGAAACCTGTATTTAGGAGTCTACTATTCTTTATACAGAACACCCTTCCCCTCTTGGCTTAGTCCTACGTGGTGACGTAGTCGCGCAGATAGGTGAGGCTTCTTTTGACTCGACTGGACTTGCGTGGTTCATTCCTGTTGAAGACTTCGACTGGTTCGGATGGGGTTGCTGTGTCTCTTGTTCTTTCCCATGGAACCGCCTGGAAGGGTGAGTCAGCCATTTTACTGCCGCCTAGATTTCTTAGGCCGGTGGTGTTGCCGCTCCCTCCTGGTCTCTCCGGGCAGGTCGAGCTGGCCTGGCTGGCCCCTTCGTCTGGACTTTCCCCACGATTTTCTTCTAACTGTCAGTCTCTTTTATGCTCTTTTTGATTGCTATTGTATTCTGTATTTAATTTTAACAGTTCTTCATTATTTTCTCGTATTCCCCCCCCCCTTTGGTTTGGTTTTCATCATTTTTTAATATTTGTGGTTTTGTGTTTGTACTTCTTTTGATGTTTCGGGAACGAAGCTGGTCTATGTGCCGCTTCCATTCCCTGCTGTCGTCTATGGTTAGTCGGTATGACTGGGGGCCTGTAATTTGCGTGATTGTTCCTGGAAGCCATAATGGGTCCCCGGTAAAATTTTTTGCATAGACTAGGTCGCCTATTTCAAATGTCCTGAAATGGGTGGAGGAATTGGGGGGGTTTTCTGGTGTATAGTTTGGGTGCAATCTGTCTAGTTGCGACCTTAGTTTTCTCCCCATTAGTAGTTCCGCCGGACTTTTGTTTGTTATGGTACTGGGTGTGATATGCTGGAGGGTGAGCAGGCAATTTATTTTATCTTGGACATCCCCAATGTCCATTCTTTCTAACCCTTCTTTTGTAAATCTTACCATTCTCTCTGCCCTGCCGTTCGCAGCCGGATGGGCCGGCGCGGTTAGGGCATGTCTGATACCTAGGGAGGCTAGGTATTGTTCGAATTGAATGCTCGTTAACTGTGGCCCGTTGTCGGACACTAGGACGTCCGGCAGACCATGGGCCGCGAAAAGTTTGTCCAGTTGTTTAATAAGGGTTTCAGTTGTCGTAGATGGCTTAATTTTAACCTCTAGCCAATTTGAGTATGCATCTATGACAATGAGGAAAGTATGTCCCTTAGTCGGACCCGCAAAGTCGATGTGGATTCGTGACCAGGGGCCTCCTGGGGTTTCCCAGTCCCTTATGGGTGCTTGTGGCAGGGAAGGCCTATTTCTTTGGCATTTGTTACACGAATTTACCCAGTATTCGATGTCCCTATCTATACCCGACCACCAGACATAGCTTCTAGCAAGGCTTTTCATATTAACAATTCCAGGGTGGCCTTCGTGAAGCATATTGAGTACCCTCGTTTGTAATTTGGAGGGGATAACAACCCGATCACCCCATAACAAACAACCCTTTTGAATTGAAAGTTCAGTTTGTCTGGTCCGGAAAGGCTTAAAGTTCTCAGTTTTTTGGTTTTCCAGCCAGCCTTTACCTACCCAGTTCAGTACACAGGCAGTCAATGGGTCCTTTGCGGTGGCTCTGGCGACATCATTTGCAGATATGGGCAGATTTGGGCATGTCTCTATCTGCAAGGTGGTCATCATTGGTGCCAGGTCTTCCTCTATAATTGGTAGCGGAGTTCTGCTCAAAGCGTCTGCATGGGAGATTTGTTTCCCAGGGCGATGCGTTAGAGTATACGAGTAGGCTGCTAGGAATTCTGACCATCTAGTCATTCACGGGGATAAAATGTTCGGTGTTGGTTTGTTTCCCGCCAAAATTCCAAGTAACGGTTTATGCTCCGTTACTATTACAAATGTTCTTCCATATAGATATTCGTGGAAGCGTTTTACTCCGGTGACGATTGCCAGGGATTCCCGTCCAATTGACTATAATTTCGCTCGGCTTTAGACAGAGTCTTTGAATAGTATGCGACGGGTGCCTCTCTTCCGTCTGGCAATTGGTGACTCAGGATGGCACCGACTCCAAATGGTGAGGCGTCGCAGGTTACCGTCAATGGCAGTGTATTGCTAAACTGGATGAGAACGGTGTTTGATGTTAATAAGTTTTTTATTCTTTGGAAAGCTTTCTTTTCTCTATACCCCCAAGTCCAAATTGTTTTCTTATCCAGTAATCAGTGTAATGGTTCCGCTATTGTTGCTTTGTGGGGTAGGAACACGTTATAAAAACTTATTAATCCCAAAAATGCCTGCAGTTCAGTTTTATTCCTTGGTTCTGGTGCATCTTTAATAGCTCTGACTTTTTTTTCGGTAGGGTGTATGCCCTCTCCATCTATCAAATATCCCAAAAATTCGATGCGATCAGTCATTAGCATTTTTCTTTCTTTACTTTAAGGCCAGATTCTCTGAATTTATTTGAGACATCTTTAAGTCTTTTCTTAAGCTGGGTTGCATCTTTGGCCGAAATTAGGAGGTCGTCGAAGTATGGTACGACCCCTTTTATACCATTTAACAGGCGTTCCATGAGACTCTGGAAAACGCCTGGGGCTACGCTTACTCCAAATTGGAGTCTGTTGCATTTGAATGCCCCTTTGTGAGTCACTATTGTTTGTGCTTCAGCCATTAAGGGGTCTACTGGGAGTTGTTGGTAAGCTTGTGCTAGGTCTAGTTTAGCGAAAACTTTTCCTCCCCCAAGAGAGTGTAATAGGTGTTGCATGACTGGCACCGGGTATGCGCTTTGTTGCAGCGCCTGGTTCAGGGTAGCCTTGTAGTTGCCACAGATTCAAACCGACCCGTCTGGTTTAATCGGCGTTACAATTGGTGTTTCCCATTTGGCATGGTCGACCGGTTCTAAAACCCCTTGATCTATTAATTTATTTAGTTGTTCCTCTATTTTTGCTTTTAGAGCAAAAGGAACTCATCTGGCCTTTAGTCTTTTAGGGGCTACCTGGGGGTCTAGACTAAAAGAAATTGGGGTCCCCCGATACCTGCCTAGGGAGCCATCGAAAAAGTCCTGGAATTCTTGGATCAGGTCTTCTTCCCAGTCGGTTGTGGCCACCTGGTCTACTCCGGTCATCCCTATGCCCAATGGTGCGAACCATTCGATGCCCAGGAGGCTTGGTCGATCTCGGTCGACTATCGTTAATGGTAGTACTGCGACATGTTGTCTGTAGGCGACTCGGAAATGTCCTAGGCCGACTACAGGAATTCGGTTTCCTTGATAGTCCTTGAGGGTTAGTTTTTGTCTCTGGAGTTCCTTGATCTTGATGTCTGGGACCAGTTTTTTGATGGTGTCCCATGACACCATTGATAGGAAAGATCCAGAGTCAACCTCCATTTCGCAGGGGTTGTCTTCAATTTTTACAATTATTTTTACTTTCTTCCCACTTTCCGTCTGAGCGCTTCCGATAGTGAAAGTCTGGTATGCTTTCTCTCGGTTAGTGGCTTGCTTGTTTCGCTGCCACTTTCTCTCAGATAGTTTTGGCTCAGTCTTTGTTGGGGAGTCACTGCGTCTTTTTGGGCTGTAATTCTTTTTGTTCCTGCAGACTCTCTCGATATGCCCCCTTTTCTTGCATGCTCTGCAAATGGCATCGAGGAATCTGCAATCGGGTCGAGGATGGTTTCCCCCGTAGCCAGTGCATTCCCGCTGATTTCTGTTTTCGCGCCCTTTCTTGTTGGCGTATAGGAGGTGGATTTTGTCGTCTTCCTCCCCGGATTCTGACATCTCGTCGAATTCTTCGTTATGAGTGGTGGTTTTTTCCCTCTGGCCGGGCTTGTTTCGTCGTTGTTCGCGTTCATTTGTTTCATTTTATCTGCCGATTTTTTTGCGGCTTCAGCAGCCGAGGCTTCTGCGATAGCTTTGGCTACTGATATGTTGGGTTTATTCAGTAGCTTGCTCTGTATATTAGAGTCTCTTAACCCCAATATTACTTGATCCCGCATCGCTTCATCTAAGTTCAGAAACTCGCACGCTCCCCTATTTGTCGGAGGACTGCCACAAAATCAGCGATGGTTTCGCCTTCTTTCTGGTCTCTCCGATAAAACTCGTGCCGCTTTATTAAATTTGACACCACCGGTGCATAGTGGGCCTTTAATGTTCTTTGGAGCTCAGTCCAAGTCAATTGTTTTACATCTCGGGGCTTCGCCAAAGCCTTGGCCATTTTGAAGATTGCGGGCCTACAGTGTGTCAAGAAAACAGCTCTCTTGTGCTGGTCTGAGATTTCCTCCATCTCATTGCTCTCCAGGTACATCTGGAAATGGTCTACGTAGGATTCCCAATCCTCTTCATTGGGATTGAAGGGTGCCGGCGGCTCGTTGTTTCCAGCCATTGTTCTTCATCTGTTTTTATCTGTCACCGCGTGCTCAGTCTCGCATTTAGGATGATCCCACCCTTGTCGCCAGTGTTCCGTCCGGAAAAAAACACGAGGTAGACCGGGTTTCAACAACAAAGTCTTTATTTTATAACACAGTTGAAAAACGGAACATTGGCTCAAGCTGCGGCAGCCTTTTATAGGTTTTTCTCTGCCGGCTTGTACCCAATGACAGGTATTTAATATTTGCCGCCTTTGAGCAGCTATGTGGATTGGTTCCTTTTGAACCAATCCCCATTCAAGTTCTTTAGCCAATCAGAAACCTGTATTTAGGAGTTTACTATTCTTTATACAGAACAGTTACAGTCTAGCATTCTGGGGAAAAGTATAGCTTCCTATCGCACTTCCTAGGAATCCAGAAGGGAAAAGTATTTTACAGTCCCAAAATTTTAAATGTGGTCAAAGCTCAGAAAGGTTGTTTACCTCTGCATTAAATAGTAGTGATTAATTATGATAGTTTATTCACCTTATTAAATAAAGAAGTTGAATAGAATAATAATAAAACAAACTTATCTGCCACATTTTCCACACTGATAGTTCTTTTTGGAGATAGAATTTGTACTGAAGTTTCCTTACCTTATTTGCTGGCCAGAAAAGAGAGGAAGGACAAAACAAGCCTCTGCTGCTTGTTTCAAGGTAAAGGGATAACATTTATTTTCAAATGAATTCCTTCCCAATTTCTTTATGAGAAATGTATTGTCTGTATATTCTGCTTTAAAGTTGCAGACAGATAGAGCAAAGGGTAACATAGGAAACACTCTGACAGTAGTGGGGAGAGAAAGAGATAGCTACTAATGATTAGTATACAATTGTTTGGAGATGCTTTTGCTAAGAGCTATAGGAATTTATGTAATTATCGAAGTCATGTCTTCCAGCTTCATTAGAGTCTTTGTTGAGATTATACTGTTGCTAGAGAGCCAGACGTGCAAAATTGTTTGATTACCTTTCCGGCTTAAATACTTACATGCACAGAGCCCAAGAGATCTTACTATGAAATAAGGTTTTCTCCAAGCTCAAGGAGTTCCATGGCGGATAAGTGGAATAAAGTTATATTAAACATTACATATTTGACCTGGGACAATTCAACTCAATCCTTGTTTAACATTTCTGGTTTTTAAACAGATTACAAATGAAAGATTTAACGGGGAAATGATTGATTGATTATGTGCTATCAAGTCATTTACAACTCCTAACAGCAAGATAGATAGCTTTTCTCCATAACAATCTATCTTTAACCTGTTTTTCTAAATCTTTTAGATCTCCTAATGGTTCACTCATCATCACTGTAACTGAGCCCATCCAACTTATCAGTGATCATCTTCTTGTTCTCTTTTCTTTCATCTTTCTCAGCATTGGACCTTTTTCCAGAGAGGTGGACAGAAGAAGGTTAATTTGAACCTGGTAATTTGTGGCACAAGTGAGCATACTCTGAATTGATTTGTTTAATAATCCATTCATTTATTTATTTTTAACTGTCCATGGTACTCTCAGGAATCTTCTCCAACACCAAAACTTAAAAGAATCAATACTAACTTAATAAACTGCCTAGATTTTCTTCAGTTTCTTCTCCCCCACTCCATTTTTGTTTAGTTGGAATAAAAATATGCATTTTTGTTTGGCATTTTCATGTTGCTAGCTGCATAAGTGAGTGTACTACTAACAGTAGAAGTAGGGATAATTATGAGAAGGAAAACAATAATCATAAACCATAACAATAATAATGCTATTCAGGATGGAATGTGCAGGATTAGAAATTATATCTGCCCAAATCTCATCATCCTATCAAACAGTAGAACAATTGCAAAGTGCAACTTCAATAATAATTGTATTGATTATAATATTACTCAGAGCTATTGTTTTCTGCAAGCTGAGGCTGACTTCAGCTGCTCACACAGGGATGCCACTTGTAGGTTGTATCAACAAATATATGAATATGTTACTATCACTGAGGTCTTTCAGAACAAGAAAAACAAATGGAGAATGCGATGCATGTGGGTGTTGGTGTTGGTTTGTGTGCATGTATGTGTATACATACTCTCACATGCATGCACACTTAAATATATGGTGTCAAAGAAAAGGAGTAATTCTAGCATATTTTTCCAGATTCATTTGCCGGTGAACAAGGTAACTATACTTACCGCATATTTATCAGCCTTCCATATTAGTCCACCAGCAACAAATAGGATTTCTTGTTAAGAAGGCAGCTTTAGAAGTTAAATGAATAAATTAGCTCCACCATTAAACCTATTGAGCAATTGCAGACTTCTAATAAATAAATTAGGATTTGAGGATTATTAATTTATTCTCATGAATAAATCTACTCTATGTCAATGTCACAATTCATTCTCTATCCAGGCAGGTCAGGGCTGGAAAGCTGAGCAAAATTACTTAAACCCAAATGTTGTGCATCTTGGGATGCATCTTGATTAAGGATAAAATGCAAATGTATGCCACTTTTCATAACTGACTTAGTGCTGATGGGATTGTGGAGGAAGCGAGGCACCAGTGTTTTCAACTATGAGCATTACATATTCACAATTTTAATATATGCTCTGCTTTAAAAGTCTTCCAAAGAAGTCCTAATGGGCAGCCAACAATAGGTGATCACTGAGCATAATGAGTTATTTGGTGACAAACACAAAATTTCCACTACATCATTTTCTGCCATTTGGGAGATGGGTAAGAATCTTCTTTTCCATGTAAGAAGAACAATAGTAGGGAGAGGATGTTGAAATGTAAGCACTGATGGAAGAGCATATTAAACATGCCTTACATTGCAAGGAACAGAGGAGGAAGAGAAAGGCCAAACATGTTTGTAATTAAAAAAAAAAGGTTTGGTCTCTGATGACATTTTTGACTAAGAAGCTTCCATTTTAACTTAACCTTGTTTGTAGAGAATTCTATTTACATTCATGTAGCCAGAGGGACAATGGAAGCACTTCATTAATGAAAATCAATAAGACTAAGAATCTTAACTGTAAAATAGAATATCTACAACTCCCTGCACATCTGTTCAATTCATTTTATTTTTTCTCACTATTGGCATTTTAATGTTAAAATTAATGTGCAGACTTGTAAAGTAATTGTTTCAAAGTTATATATCCTCAGTTTTCTCTATGGGGACACTTTTCTCTATGTGACTATGAACGAAAACAAAAACAATGATTAAAGTATTGCTTACTGTGCATGGACACAAACCTAGACACATCTACCATCAGAATTAAAAGATCCTCAAAATGTCACAGTTGCAGAAAATTTAACAGCAATACTGGGCCATTTTTTAAAAAGCATGATTCCTAAGAACTAAAGAATTGCTACATTTTTTCAGTTTTCTCAAGGCACAAGTATTGCAGATGTGCTCATCTAACAAAATGGAGGAAAAGGGACGAACAAAAGATTGTCAGGAAAGAAAAGAAAAAGGAAGGAAGGAAGGAAGGAAGGAAGGAAGGAAGGAAGGAAGGAAGAACATGTTTTGCCAGATGCCTGAGCTAATTAATGATTTTTCTTCCAGGTAGGATCAAGGATTGTAGAAAAAGTTAACAGCCCTGAGTTAATGCTCAGCTGTCTTAATTTCACTCAGCTGTCTTAATTTCACAAACACAAGATGTCTGGATCACCTTATGATGCTCTAAATATTTTATTTCCTAATACTGTAGAACTTCTGGTTATGAACGTTTCTGACCAAATCGACTTCTGACCAAAAAATTCACAAAATTTTTGATTCTGGTCATGAACCCATACTCAGGCGGCGATTGTGACCAGAAATTCTACTGTATTACCACCTAAGCAGAGGTCATGGCCGTGATTCTCTGATGGCACCCACCATTGCCACACAAAGGACCCTAACCTCTTTCCATACCATAAGAGTACCTATTCTATTACATAATTGAGTTGTATAACCATTGGGCCAATTTAGGGAATCCTCAAATCAGGCAACACTTATTTCAGTGTTCTTTGATTTTAAGATGTGAGGACACTGCCAGACAGATCGCTAGCTGGGAAATTGTGGGAGTTAAAGTCCATACATTTTAAAATTAACAACTATGAGAAACAGTGCTCTGTTTGAAGGGCTCTGACAACTGCTTTCTGTCTGAAGTCACATAATATTTGAAGGACTATTGCAATCATGTCCACTTAAAAAAAATGAACTTTCAGGAAGGTAGATGATCATCAACAACCCTGGGACAGGAGACTAAGTAAGTACAATATCCAATTTCTGTTTTCCCTATTTAAATTGATGTACTGTATTTCTATTATGCATATGTAAGCAGATACATGCAACAATATTAATGCAAATTACTGTACTCATTTTTAACCACACATATCATTTTTGACAATGCATAGGAGGCCACCTGCTATCACACTAATCCATAATCTTTGCCTTCAGCTTTATGTCAGACTGTTAATTTTAATTCCAATTAAAAGGGGAAATGGGAATATGCTTTGATAACTGGATCACACATTCAAATAATGAGTTATTTTAATCTTGGAGATATAATCAAACCATCGTGAAGACTATGTTGTATTTTGACATTCATTATTCATTGTCCAGTTATCTACTGTATAAATAAATGCCTCTTTCCATTTCTTCTCCAGGATAAATAGTGAAATGGCTGAAAACTGGTCTGATTTGCAAATCCCAGTAATTATGATGTATTACATATGCTTAATTAAATGGGTGATCATGATCCAGCTGATACTGCATGTAAGGAGGAGGAAAACCGTAAATGATCATGGGAACTGAAATCTGACACAGATCAGAAATATGCAAGTAAAGCTACCCTGGGAAAGACTGAATTAAAATGGCACTAATAATGGGCACCAAGTTGCCCATTATCCTAAATCTCTCTCTAATCAATTTTCCATTGAGGGTAAAGAAGAAATCAAGCAATGCATATTTAAGCTATGGCTTCCACAGGAAGGAGTGAATGGCTCTGTCATCAGGCCTTGGAACTCCAAGGAGACTAGTGAGATGGTGAAGTGGCTCCATTATTATTAACATCTGTTCTAATCCTAATATCTGTTCTCATCCTTATTAATAATAAGCTTTATATATTATTATTTTTCTCTGTGTTGCATGCCTCCCTGTGTCACAAACAAACTGTCAGGTGCAAATCAGGAAACAAGGCGGTTCAAATAAATACAGGTTATTGCTTGCTAACTCTCTGTACAATTTGTTTTGATCGTTACTAAACTAGTAACGATCAAAACAAACTGGTGGTAGATCAGAATCAATGGGATTCAAGGTGGGCCAGACTTAGATCTCTTGTGGGTGCAAAGAGACTCAAAACTGATGTCGCACTTGACTCCTCCCTCTGGCTGAGCCTTATCTTCTACATCAATAAACTAATAAGGAATGAATCAAGCTAAGCTTCAGAAGACCTAAGTACAGACTTCCTTTTTCCTGTCTTTGGTTCAATTGAAAGTGTTGGGAATTCATGGCCCTCCAAATATTCCGATAATCTTCCTTAGCTATTGAGATCAAACATAATCTGGAAGATCACATGTTTTATACTGCTGATTTAATCTTTTCCTCAATGGAAAAAAATCACTAAAAATATTTGTTTTCTTCTTTATTACTTTCATGATAAAGATTAAGTAAATGAAAACATACATTATATCATCTTCTAATAGATAATGTTAGTTAATTCAATGTGAAAATTTAAACTATAAATGTGGTGCTGCTTTAGTTCCTTTGTTTTGCGCCTGTTAAGCTTCATAGAATATCAGGTATACTTTAAAGAAAGAAACATCAATCACTTTTTCATGTGTTATTAGTTTATATAGTTTACATGTGCATGTGGAAGAATTAAAAGAAGCTTTCACAGGGACTGATTATGAAAAAAATATTTTGAGTTAAGTGGGATGACAGCAAAGAGAGCAGGAAAATCAAAGGATCAAATGCGTTTGTTCATGATTTAATTTTTCCTGACTTTAGCGTTTGTACCAGCAGAGGCCACTACACACCTCATAAACTGTTCATAATAATAGATGAAATTAATTATGGCTAATAAATCCATAATTATAAAAAGAGAAATTGGATATGTATGTAATGTGATATTCTGCTCACTAAGCTAAGGGAGCAGTTTATTATGGAAGCTTGCTGATACAGACTAAAGACACTTATTGGAGACTATATGGCTGAGGAAATCCAGCTAAGCAGAGATTCGAAATGCTACTCAGTATGAGAGTAATTTGTGTGGGTTAATCTGAGGTATTTAACATGAAATGGAACAAAATTAACTATGATTCCCAGAGCCAGTGTCAGGCAGACAAATAACAGAGAATTTACTTTAAAATTTTTCTCAAAATGGAATTTAGAAGGTTTTTTTTTTAACTTATTCAGTCTTATATGGTAGTAGAGTAAATAACAATAGCAATAGCATTTACTTATGTACAACTTCATAGAGCTTTACAGCCTTCTCTAAGCAGTTTACCCAACAATCTGGGTCCTCATTTTATCAATCTTAGAAGGATGGAAAGCAATCTTGAGCCAGTCAGAATTGAACTGTGGCAGTTGGCAGAATTAGCCTGCAATACTGCATTCTGTCACTGTGCCACCATGGCTTAATGTATAAGGAAACATCTTCTAGCGCACAATATTTTTTTTGTAGTAGCTGGCAGCCTTTTAACATTCCTCTTCAGTCCTGGGAAATGGTTCCTCCAATGGTGAGTAGGACTAATGCAATTCAACCACGCCATGAACAACGATAGACAACGTCGACTGGGAGTCACACCAATCATAGTAAAATTGTGGGAAGGAAGACTTAGATAGTATGGACACATCATATGAGGTAAAGAAGACTCAGTGGCAGTCATATAGCTGGACCCTGATGACCTGAGACCCCTTTGAAGACCCAAGAAATGGTGGATGGATCACCGTAGGAGGACATAAAATGCATGGGCAATTGGGCATCACTACTGAAGATGCCCTGGTGTCAGCCAAATGGAAACAGCTTTGATGACAAGCAGACCCTGTGGTAGCACAGGAATAATGCTATGAAGAAGATTCAGTTCCTGGGAAAGGCATTATAAGGAAATACCAGTCACTACTTATTTCAGTTTGGTGCTGCTATCATTGCTCAATGGGAGTCCTGCGCTTGAGAAATGGTTATAATGTTTATAAAGGAAGAATGAAAAATGGACAATTTTAAAAATCTATTTCTGCATAGCTGAACTCAGAATAATCTAAGAACAAAACTGTAACATCTAAGTACTCTTCACCAAGTTGATATTTAAGCCATATCAGCAGTTAATTATAGGTTGGGTTTGTACATTACTTGTAATTAACAGATCTATGTATCGTAATAGTCATTTTTATAAAGCAGTTCAAATTAACAAATAGGATTTGCCTTAATGGAACAGGGCAGATTTAAATGGCTTCAGTCAATTGCTTCAGTGGAAGCCATCTTTCCTTTTCATCAAAGTGATCCAGTCTAGAAAACCTCATGAGATAATCTCAGGATTGGGAACATTATATACTAATCCTAATCCTACAACATTTGTGGAAGCCAAGAAGCTTTGAAGAAGTTCAGTCAGTTCTGTAAGCAAAGGCTCCTCTCAGCCTTTCACTGCAGCATTCTAAAAAAAACAACACACACCAAACAAACCAAAAGCCTTTTGGAGGATTTTTATGCCACCAGCTTCTTGTTAAAAATAAATGATTGGAAAAGTCAAGGTGTATGAAACAAGCTTTTTCATGCTGTTGGCCTCAGTCAGTAGAAGCTGAACAGTGTACATGTAAGCTACCAAATCTGATGTGTTTTCAGGCTGTGCCCAGAGTCATCCCAAAGGATATTAGGAAAAGAAATCTGAATTCAAAAGTTGGTACATTTATTACACCTTTTTGAATTGATCTAACACATGGCACCTACAGTACTGACCTAATATGGATTTTAGCATTAATATACTGATGTTTGGAGGTTGGCGACAGCCAGATTCATTCCCTTTATCTTCTTGCACGACTTAATAAAAAGCAGGGTCCTATAATTGCCATAGTACATTTTCAATATATAAACATTTGTCATTTACATCATATTAGAACAGTTTTTATTCTTAAAAGAATGTTCAAAGTACTTCAAATAAAATTTCATGTGAAGAAATAAAAACATGATACACTTGTTATCATGTCTACCTACGCTGGGAAGATGTTTGAACAACCATGCCTGAGTCTAGTTAGGTCTATTAGCATTTTAATTATTTGTTCCCTGTGGGAAGGCTTCTTCAATTATCATTCTTTTTCTCCCCTCTCAGTGGTATGCTGTTCTGTTTTCTTTCAGCTCCAAATTTTAAACTCAAGTTACAACCTTTTTACATAGGACTTTACATGGATAATTCTTACCATTTGCTGTTCAGTCTCATGAATTTCAGGCAGGTGTACAATTTGCATGAGATAATCTTTGGAAAGCTACCAAAAAGTGTGCTCCCTCTACCCTTAGATAATGATGGTGATGGTTTTCGTCTGGATTATGATGCTTGTCTTGATTTGGAAGCCATAATTTAAATGCTTTGCAATTGGCAGAATATAATGTAGGTAAAGGTAAAGGTTCCCCTCGCATTTACATGCTAGTTGTTTCTGGCTATAGGAGATGGTGCTTATCTCCATTACAAAGCTGAAGAATCAGTGCTGTCCAAAGATATCTCTGTGGTCATGTGGCCGGCATGACCAGACGCCGGAGGTGAACGGAATGCTGTTACCTTCCCACCAAAGTGGTCCCTATTTTTCTACTTGCATTTTTACATGCTTTCAAACTGCTAGGTTTGCAGAAGCTGGGACAAATAACAGGACCTCACTCCATTAGGCAGTGCTAGGGATTTGAACCGCTGAATTGCCGACCTTTCTGATCAACAAGCTCAGTGTCTTAGCCACTGAGCCACCACGTCCCATAATGTAGGTACATTTATATATAATCCCTTCTCACTTTGATAGGTTGATTTTCCTCAATCTAGGATCCTCTACCAAAGGCCTGGGAGTCTGAGATTCTGCATAGAATCATGGCTTTTCTGCTCTACCTTCTGGACAGAAAACTCTGACCGTCCCATTTTTGGAGTCATTCTTCCAGTTAGGAGTCATAGTCTTACATGCTGCTATCACCACTGGTATCACTTTATCTTCACTTTCTACAACTTCTCTAATTCCTCCTGCAGGTCCTTGTATTTCTCTTGTCATACTCTTTCCTGAAGTTGCTCTCATTTGGCACTACTATATCAATCTACAATGATGTTTACTATCACACTGTCTGGTTGATTGGCCTGGATCTGGAAGTCCTACAGGATCTGGATTTGGGAGGGTCTAACCATATAACTGTGCAGATGTTCTTGCACACTACATCAACTACTGGGTTGTCCTATTCACATATGCTGTTTCTACCTGCCTCTTACACTTTATCACTGTGTATCAGACTGTCTCTGTGGCCACTCTGCACAGTCTTCATCGGGTTCTGACTAGTGTGGTATGGATCTGGTGGTTAAAGCTTGTTCTTGTGCTGCTATGATCAGTGTCTCAGAGGTATCCTTTCCAGCCACTGGCAGGATTTTTCAGTGTTAGCCACCTCAGCTATCTATCAATGGTAGATGCAGAATCTTGTCTTGCCATGGTACTTCTTCTGCTTGATCTTCCTCCCATGTCTGCTGCTGCCTCTGGCATTTTTTCAGAAGTTCATATTTAGGTGCCATTTTATTGATATACTCCTGTGTGCTCTGGGTTTTTTCCAGAATAGTAACTTTGACACTCACCAGATACCACCACTCTTTTTGTGCCTGATGTATTGTCTCTGGGTGTTGAACTTATGATGGAAACCTCCATACATTGTGAGGACCTTCCAAGTCTTTACTGGCAGCCTTCATGTCCTCCTTCGACCAGCTTACTACATTGGTAGAGTATTTGATACTGGCAGGGCATGCATATTGATGGTGTGAATCTTGGCTCTTTAGATATCTTATTTTATTCTTTTGTGATTTTTGCTGTCTTTCTTGCCTCTTCATTGTGGCTCCCATGATACTGTGGGATGCCAATGCTAAGTTTGAAGACCCTTGCTCTACAATAACAAAAGGAAACCAATATGCAGATGCAATAGCCAAATGGGTGGCAACCAAACCTCTACCTCACACCATCATGACACCAGCCTTAATAACGAAACTAGAAATACCATACACACAAATCGGTTTGCCTGCTATGTGGCAGGTTTTTTCATTTCTTGCTATAAGAGTTGAAGAGAAGCTTTATTCTGAAAAAAAAAT
This sequence comes from Laticauda colubrina, assembly GCA_015471245.1. Lineage (NCBI taxonomy): Eukaryota > Metazoa > Chordata > Lepidosauria > Squamata > Elapidae > Laticauda > Laticauda colubrina. The sequence goes on from BLBF01000005.1 coordinate 6,522,114, forward strand.
AATAACCAAGATATAAAAGTGAAATGTGAAACTTACAAGCTATGCAATATGTGAATGCTTTCTATTGTCTCTAACCTATTGGTATTATTTTTATATTACTATATTAATTACTATTACTAAAACTATTAATGTACTCTATTATACAACTGTTTGGTTACTATAATATACTATAATATTATATATCACTATAGTGAACTATAGTACAAGTCAGGTGTGGGATTCTACCGGTTCAGACTGGTTCGGTAGAACCAGTTGTTACGATTCTGCACAGTTTGGAGAACCGGTAAATTGTCCCCGGCTGGTCCTGCCCCTCTTCTTCCACCCCTCTCCTCCCTGCCCAGTCACTCCTTATGGTATTTCTTTTTTTTCCCTCCTGACGGTCAGCTGTTCCAATTATTATCTGTGCTGGGATCCTCCTTGCTGTCTTATTGCTGCACCCAGGAGGCTTCCCTAAGGCCCAGGAGGCAAAAAACAGAGTGCAGGGGGGGAATGCAACACCCCCCCACACACTCTGTTTTTTGGCTCCTGGGCCTCAGGGAAGTGTCCTGGGAGCAAACAGAAGCCAGAAATTCTTATGAGAACTCCTGCAGAAGGCTCTTGCAGTCAAGAAGGTTCCACTCATATTGGCACTATCTCCAAGTGGCTGCAACAACTCTCTAAAAGAATGCAAATGACCAGTTGTCTGCAGGAATATAAATCCTTTCCATTCTCCACCATCCTTTCCATTCCCCACCACTTCTTCAGTCAGAGCTGAAGAAGTTTCTTGGATGAGAAACAAAACATCATCAAAAGAAAAACAAGAAAGTCCAGTTGCCTCCTGTAAAAAAACACCTTTGGGACATTCTAAGTTATGTGCTTATATTGTCAAACCCTTCTTACTGTGAAAAATTCTTTTCTATTGCTTAAGAGAGAACTAGTATTTCTGCAAATAAGCCACCAATTGATTCTACCCTGTAAAGCAGGGATCTTCAAACTTGACAGCTTTAAGACTTGCGGACTTCAGCTCCCCAAATTCCTTCTCCAGTCATGTTAGCTCAAGAATTCTGGGAGTTGAAGTCCACAAGACTTAAACTTGCTAAGTTTGAAGACCCTTGCTCTACAATAACAAAAGGAAACCAATATGCAGATGCAACAGCCAAATGGGTGGCAACCAAACCTCTACCTCACACCATCATGACACCAGCCTTAATAATGAAACTAGAAATACCATACACACAATTTCTAGATAAAGGGGAATCTGAACAATGGGAAAAAATTTTCAGCAGTTTTTGAGCAAGGATTTTGGAGAGTCCCTGATGGCAGACCTATAGCCCCACGACATCTCCTAAGGCTAATTTGCCAAAGACTACATACAAAGGGACATTGTGGCACACAAGCTATGATGGATGCCATCAGATGGGTATGGTATGCACCTGGAGCCTATAGTGAGGCCACAAGAATAGCCACAACATGCCAAACCTGCCAAGCAAATAATACCACCTCCAGAAAAACACTTCATGAAAGAGGAAGACCCTAGGCACAGAAACCATTTGAAAAGATCCAAATGGATTATATACAACTACCTAAGGCAAATGGGTATCAATATGCTCTTGTCTATAAGGACCAACTAATCCACTGGGTAGAGGCCTTCCCATGCTGCCATGCTACTGCCCTAGAAACAGCCAGACACCTCCTCAAGGACATTTTGCCTGGGTTCAGTGTCCCTACCATTCTGGACATGGATAAGGGAAAACACTTCATAGCACAGGTCCTCACACATATATTCCAGGCTCTGGGCATTACCCAAAACCTCCATGTGCCCTATTCTCCGACATCATCAGGAGCCATGGAGAGATAAAGAGATAAAGACCCTACTGAGCAAACTCTGTCAGGAGACACACCTCTCCTGGCCACAAGTGCTCCCAATTGCTCTCTTTTATATCAGAACTAGACCAAGACAGGACATAGGTATTTCTCCCTTTGAGATCCTTTTTGGTCGCCCCCCCAATACCCTACAAGGCCTCGATCCTCATTCCCTCAGCCTAGATAAGGGGGATATGGTTCTCTCTTCTTATCTTGCAGCCCTGCAAAAGAGACTACAGACCCTCTGGACACAGAGTGTGCTGACACAGACCTTACCCCTGGAAGAAGCCCTGCACCCATATGAGCCAGGAGATTGGGTGTAGATTAAGTTCTTCACCAGAACCTCATCTTTACAACCCAGGTGGAAAGGACCCTACCAAGTCTTACTAACTACACACACTACCCTGAAGGCTGCAGAATGAGACTCTTGGATATATTGGACACACGAAAAGCCAGCAGTCACAGACCATAAACTCCACAGACCATAAACTCCACCACCATCAATCCCACCCATCAAACTCAAGAAAAATCTGGACACAGATCAATGGACGCTTGCAGCATTCTTCAACACCATTGAACCACATAACCGTGAGGAACCAAGTGCAAACGTTGAGTGGACTCCCAGGTGCTGAGCTATAAAACTCTATTTTTTTTCTCTCTCTCACCTTCTCCATTTTTTTTCTTTTTTCCCTTTTTTCTTTGTAATTTTTTTTAACAAAGAAGAGACTTTAAGCCAGACCTTTTAATAATTTTTGATACTTGACCTATACCCTTTTTTTATATATATTTTTACATTGTACAAAAAAAAAGAGCGGGGAGGGAAGAAAAGGAATCTAGCAATGGAAAACATGAAATGCAATATATACTATGTGTTATTTTTATCTGTAACAGTTGTAACACTTGTAACACAAGCAACTGCATTCCTGGAACCAAAGCTTATCCCAGAGAAAGGAAACATATGGGAATATTTAGCAAGAGAAATACTCAACACCACTAACTTTTGCTTAGCAGGAGGGAAATCAGTCAAGGACATCTTAACCACATGCCTAATGGGAATGGCAACTAGGCCACATAACATCATAACTATACCACATTTAGAAACTTTCTTGACTCCTACGAAAGCATTTTTAGCTGGGGCCACTCTACAAAAACCAAGGACCACACCATGTACACCCTACACATTGCTGCAGTAACCACCTCTGAGAGATGCTTTAATGTCACTGGGTGCAGCACACTTAGGGTCACAGAATGCACCAGTCTTAGCAACACAGAACTAAAATGCAACTACACAGAGACCATATCATTTTCATATAGTTACGTGAAGCTGCCACCAGGGTGGTTTTTCCTTTGTAGCTTAAAAGCCTACTCATACCTTCCTGCACATGCCACCAATGGCCCCTGCACTTTGGGAAGGTTAGCCATGCTTATGCCATTATTACAGAGACGATACAGGAGAGCCTTCCAAACCCTAGACTCAGACTGTGACTCCAAAGTCTCTCTTCTCACCAAAACAGAATATGTCTCATTGGCAATATCCCTGGTAGGGGTACCTGGATTGGCAGTGCAAAATTCTAGAAATTTGAATAGCCTAGCATGTATCATAGCAAAAGGCTTAAATTTGACCTCCCATGCCCTGGATGCCCTTAACAGAGAACTGAGGGAGGTCAGAGAAGCCACCCTGGAGAATAGGGCAGCAATGGACTTCTTCCTCTTGAAGTATAATTATGGCTGCAAAACATTCCACGGGATGTGTTGCTTCAATCTGAACAAAACCTCAGAACTCGTAGGGAGGACATCCATCACCTGAAAGAGCTAGCTCAGAATATTGGTCATGAGCAATCATTCCTGGACTTTTCATGGCTCTTCTCGTGGATGCCAGATTTCCATAGGCTCAAAATCCTTATAACAACCATAGTCACCATTTGTGTCTTTGGAGCCCTCATGTGTTGCCTCTGTTGATGCATACCACTCTGCCTTATCTGCCTAAAGGCCTGTATCCCCTCTCAGAAGAGAAAATTAAAGGGGAGACAGGTGGCCATGATGATGATCCAGATTAATCACGAATACCAAGTATACCAAGACACTCAATCAGAGACCACCCTCTAAAATTAAAAAAAAAAAAAATGAAGGATTGTGGAAAGGGAACCTCACCAAGACAGTGGTGTCACTCAAGCAGGAAAAGCCCAAAGGGAACATCAGGCCAGCCATAATACAAACTTACATAGGAAAAGAATCAAATAAAAGGTATTAAAGAATCCCTTTAGACAAAAGCCCAAGTAATTAAGAAAACTAGACAAATAAGAAAAGAAAACCCTTACAAACACAGGACATACCAAATAAGCAAAACAAACAGACAAAAGACACAAAAAATATATAAAAATTACAAAAGAGACAGACAGGAGATTGCCACACAACAAATATAGAAAACCATTGTAAAGCTAAAAGAGATTAGGAAAAAAAACCAATAATACAATCAAACCACCCCACAGAGTTTGCATTCCGCACCCCGCAGAGTTTGCCCTCCAGAGGGAATAAAGACAAACTCTGACAGGATTTGAAACATTAAACACAAATAACGAACATTCACACACAAAAGGAAAAGAACCTGGGACTTACCATACAAAGGTAGCTAGCCCAGGAACACAGCCTTCTTGCTGTCTCCTTCCTTCCTGAAAAATAAAAAGATCCAGCTTTCAAGCAGTTGTCCATATCCTTGCACCGGAGCTCTCCCAGTGGGAAAATCGAATCCTCGAAGGAAAGGCATTTTGGCACCTTTTCATATCCTGTTTGATGCAATCAAAGGGTATAGTGATCAGAATGCTGAATGTGGATATCACTCCACTGTGGACCTCACTGGGTGATTGTGAGACAATGACTCTAATTTTTCTGAATAGGAAGACAGTGTATTATCATGCTCTAAAGCTTTGGGGAAAAAATGGGAGCGGAGTGGAATTCCAAAGTATACCACCTTGAGTTTGAAAAAAAAAAAAGAAAAAAAGAAAAAAAAGATTCTGTCTGTCTGTCTGTCTGTCTGTCTGTCTCTTTCTCTGTATATATCCATATCTATCTATATACAGTAACAGTAGATATAAATATATGTGTACATATCTAGTACTTTAGATCATTTTGCTTCCCTTTTCAAAACCCATTCTAGTCTATTTACAGTGCTTTTAAGATGTTGTGAAGCGTATGTAAAGAATTAAGCATAACTCTCATTACAATTATATGTTTCTCCTGAATATGTTTTGCTTTTTATATTTTTTATTTATTGCTCTTTTCTCTGCATTTTATGAAACATATTTTTTTCTTTTTTATTTCTTTTCTTTTTAAAAAAATCTTTTTTATTACAAAAAAAGGAACTTCATAGTTCTCGACTTTCAGTTTACAGCTGCATAAGAGAACATTTACTGGATCCGTAGAGAGGTCATAATCTACATAATCTTTGATAAACTATATTACTGCTTGCCAATGTAATTGAATCCTGGGGCAATGCCAACAAACACAACTGAAATATGCTGATGAGTTATAGTACCATCTGGCTTTTTTCTTAATTACTTGAAGCTTAAAAGTATTCAGATATTACGTTTTGGAGAAGCAATATAGTCATGTTTAATGCAGATTGGTTTAGAAGAAATAGATCCAAATGCAACATGCAAAGACTTGTCACTTTTTAAAATTATTTTAATGACAGATACTGTTCTATAATTTCAGCACAGAGGCAGTTAGTTTTCCTAGAAAAGAAATCAGAGCATACAGTCTTCTCAAAGTCTCATCTGCATGTGTCCAATCATTAGGCACAGACTAGCATGCAATAACTCTTCCAATACATATCTCTAGGTGAGAGAGAAACATAAGCCACCTCAATACAAGATTTGTATTAAGCTTTGGTACTTTGGGAAGAGATGCTTGTTTTAGGCTCCCAAGATGGGAAGCAGGGCACCTCTTGTTGACTATCTTTCCAGCATGAAACTGGGGCTATTATGAGAGGGTCTATAACAACTTGCCATGGCCAACTTGCCACAGCCAACTTGCCATGGCCATATCACCACAGACAACTCACTGTGGAACAAGAGTTACACTGATACCAAAGAAATGGTAGAATAGAATCATTAAAGAAAGGATGCAATAAGAAGGACAGAATAAAATGTTAATGGCAAAAATTAAAATAAAGTTTATGTATTTTAAATAATTAAATAGAATTGTTAAATTGTCCTGCATCTAGCTGTGTCATGTGTGTGTGTGTAACATATATTGGTACTGGCAACAGAGCAGGAACTGGATATGGCAACTCTAGAGACAGGACTAGAGGTAACACAATAGCAGTATTCCAGTATTCGAGGGAAGGAATTATTTTCAAGAAGGCAAGACAAGAAACAATGGATGGAAACTAATCAAGGAGAGAAGTAACCAGGAATTAAGGAGAAACGTCCTAATGGTGAGAACAATTAACCAGTGGAGCAGCTTGCCTTCAGAAGTTCTGGGTGCTTCATCACGAGAAGTTTTTAAGAAGAGAGTGGACAGTGGTGAGTGGCAGTGGACAGCCACTTGTCTCAAATTGTATAGCTCTCCTGTTTAAGCAGGGGATTGGACTAGAAGACCTCCAAGGTCTATTTCTTCCAGTTCTATTCTGACTGACTGATTACCAAAGTACCCATTTAATTCTGGGTTAGAGAAACAGAATTTGGGGAAGAAGCTCTTTTCAGGAGATAAATACTTGATGTATCAAGAAATATTACTTCATGCCCTAATTCTCAACTGTAACTGGCCCATGCCTAAAACCATCTCAGGGATTGGAGTACTATACAAGTTGATAAATAAAACAAATTTAAGCATTCATTTCAATATTTCAGGCTTTCTCTACCTCATTTGTTTATAGTCTTCTTCTACCATTGCATCCCTGAAGCCCGATGGAATATTTTCTGGCTTCCTATGAAGATTAAAAAAAAAATGGGGAAGAGAAATTAACAGAGTGACCTTGAACCACAAGATGGGTCAATAATAATAATAATAAGTATTATTATTATTATTATTATTATTATTATTATTATTATTATTATTATTATTATT
>BLBF01000005.1:6529032-6563633 GCA_015471245.1 Laticauda colubrina
TTATTATTATTATTATTATTATTATTATTATTATTATTATTATTATTTTGCCTAAGCTCCCAAGAAGACAGCTTGGAGAGAAGGTAGGGTATTCCTAAATTGTACAATTGAGATGTTATGAGTGTAATTTTGTAAAATCACATGTTTCGTAGAATATGTAAATTTATTTCAACTGCCTTAGAGGCACATTCGGAGACCTTACTTAGGAAGCTTGTGAGCAAAAAAAAAAGAATAAGCCACAGCCTATCAAAGCTCCTGGGAGATTAAGATCCAGCATGCAACTGAAAAGAGAATTGCTGGAGCAATAGATTTTTGCAAGAAGTTTCTTCCAAAGAGCTTAATGTCTCATAACATGAGCATTGCTGGAACCCAAAGGCTCCAGTTTATAAGGCCTTAATTCTGGATAAGCAATGTTAGTAGTTATTTAGTTAGAGTAGTTAGTAGTTAGAGAGGTATTAATACTTGTCTCTGGACTTGGTTTCTAATTGACCTTTATTGCTAATACTTGGGCTCTGTCTTGGGAATCTGACTTTGCCTGTTGCTTAGACTTCTATTTCAACTTCATGTTTGAACTTTAGATTTGATATATTTTAGCATTCATCTGTTTAACACCTCAAATACAGAAGTAATTAAAACCTTTTATTTCTCATGCATTGATCTATTTCAGCTCACTTTCCATACTAAAGTGCAATTAAAAACAAAATCCAGTGTGCGTATTTATATGTGGGTTTGATGCATTTTTAGTATATGTATTTATAAACCCATCCTATCTAAATGCATGTATATATGACACATTTTATCCTAAAATGTGTATTTCTAAAGGACTTAGGATATTTCTACTAAACCAAGAAATTAAGTAAGTTGTTGCATTTTTTGCAATGGCCACCAGGAAAATATGGAACATATGCTGAAAAACGGTGCTGTTAATATTGGAAGGGATATACTGAACTGATATGGATTGCTGTAATTTTATAAAAAATTTGCTAAGACCTATGATTGCAACTAAATGTAAATGAATTTGCAAGACCCTGAATGTAGCACCTGAAGATTATATTCTAATTCACCTTAATCCTGTGGTATTTATAGATAAGATCAGTCGTGGTTCATAAAGACCGAACACTTCCAGCATCCCAATGCCATGGAGTCAACCCATTATAAAGCAATGTCATTTACAGGTGCCTATAAACCAGCAAACTCTTATTTGCTCACCAGATTCTTCAGCACACTTTCCTTAGACATGGAAGAATTGTGATACTCTCTAGTCTCAGACTATAGAACTTTTTTTTTTTGACATGTGTGTTGATTTAAATTTAACAAATGATTAGAATTATATATACAAGCCAAAGATATACCATATAGTATAGTAATTTATTTAAATTAACATTGTAATTAAATGGCATTATTGGAAGTATCCTATATGCAGCTGTATTGCCCAAATTCTGCTGTGCGGTGGAAGCATCAGTGGCAGAATAGTGAAGGGGAAAGGCTGGTAGAAGAATGGAGAACCAGCTCTGAACTAGATAATTCCACCAATGACTCCAAAGTCTGAATGTCAGAGATTGCCAAAGTTGGTAGCCAGAACTGACCCCAACAAGCAGGGGCTGCCAGAGAGAGGCAGAACGACTTCCTCTGGGAATTGGGGTCCCCTGAGATTATAGGAATAGTGACACCCTAGGGTGAGAGCATAGATATTGTCTGTGTAAAAAATTGGAATGGATATCCAGTACTGCTCTCTCTGAATGAGAGTCAGGAACAAGGTGTGTGTGTGTGTGTGTGTGTGCTTGATTGCACCCTAACCCAACTTGGCCAGGGAGACAGACCAGACCTGAAGTAGGATACATTGAATGTGAATGGGGACAGAGATGAGGGAGAACTCCCTTTGGCCCTGAGAGTCAATGCTGAAGTGCCACTGGAGACATCCCCTCACCTACCAAGTGATTAAGTTGCAATAGATAGTTGACTAATTGGTTGAGGAGAGGAATATCAAAGCTGGGAGGGTCACCTCAGGAGTCTTGGGGAGGGTTTATTGAAGAACTGATGAGCATGGGGTATCTAGATGGGAGTCAAAGGGCAGGCTGTTGAAATGGAAGATGCCACTGATGCTTAAGACTAGTGGTATATTCTGGCCCTCTGAATTCACATCCAGTAGCCCCTTGGAAGCCCAGGTCTTGGTTACTTCAGAAGAATAGTAGGAGTAGGAATAGGAGTAGGAATAAGAATAAAGTAGAGTAGAGTAGAGTAGGGTAGGGTAGGGTAGGGTAGGGTAGGATAGGATAGGATAGGATAGGATAGGATAGGATAGGATAGGATAGGATAGGATAGGATAGGACAGGACAGGACAGGACAGGACAGGACAGGACAGGACAGGACAGGACAGGACAGGACAGGACAGGACAGGACACACAAGGAATTTGTCTCTGGTGCATAAGCTCTCCGTATACATACAAGTAACAAAGTGACAAATCATAAATCATAAGATACAAACATCAATCATAATATATAAACAAGCCTTCCATCAAAGCAACCCACTGCTATCAAACAGAAGAGGATTACTACCAAAGGCCTAAAGTCCTTGAAGGTACCAATGAGAATGTTTGTGATTGGTAAAGTATTTTCTTTGAATTATATTTATTCAACAGGTTCAACTCCAAGAGTGCAAAGAGAAATATCCCCAACAAATGCTCAGTGGCATTATTATCTGCCATATGGATAACGCAACTTCTAAAAATATTGCAATATATTGTTATGTGGGTTCAGTTCTGTTCTCAGGAGGAGTTTTTTGTTTGCCTGTTATGATATGGAGCCTGTGTTTTATTCCCTGGAAACTATGACTTTGACCTTACCATCCATATGTGAAGGGTAATAATAAAAAACCTCCCCAAAGCCTAAATAATAGATGAAACCTCTTATTGCATAATAATCTGCTGAGGAACTGGAAGATTATTAGCCGTAGACTTGAAGTTTAATGCTTCACAATAGCAGATTATTGCCAAGGTGATTTAAGAAGAGCCAGAATGTTAATTATTCTGGTAACATCTGTTCCTCTTTAGGAACAAATCCAAATGGACTAGGGATATTTTTTAAAGCAAGAGCATCTCATAATTTAAAATTACCCTGTCCATTGCCTGAGGCTGTACATTTCCCAGCATTTATATAATCAAATAAATATTCATAATGTGAGATAGATGTGTGTAGTGATTTATGACAGCCTCTCAGAACCAAAAACTGTTTCTTGATGGAGCAGAAACACAACCTGAACTATTTCCTCCAAACCAGTCATTTCCATTGCTTAGCTCTGTAGTAAACACTAATGCAGGGGGTTGGACTAGAAGACCAGGAAGGAACTTGGAAGTTCCTTTCCAACCCTATGATTCTATAAAATATAGAAATTAACCAATATATATATATATATCTTACCTCTTTTTTTCCAGCAATAGAAAATTAATACAATTAATATTCTAGTTTGTGATTTTAAAAAAGTATTAGATCAAAACCACAATGCAATCTAATATGTCATATTTTATATTTTGAATTATGGAGAAATTTATCTGAGAAATTTATATTCAATTCCCTGTCTTACAAATAGTGTCAATTAAATAAATGGGTGCTTGGATTGAGCTAGGAAATTGCAAACTTTGGCCCCATGACTAAAATTCTGACCAAAAACAATATTTGTACAACAGAAGGCAAAGTTTGAGTGTTCCATTTTATGATGGGATATAGTAAGAGGTGGATCCCCAGGAGGGAGAGGGTGCATTCCAGAGGAGTAAGAGACAATTCAGCCCAGATGTTATGTATAAGAGAAAAAGGAGGAAGACACCACTTCCCCAGCAATTTGCTGAGTATACTATATATTTGTTTTATTTATTTAGTTTGTCAAGCATGTATGACAAAACAAGCATAAGTATGAACATAAATACAAACAGGTGTAAATATATACATAATAAATAAGTATGAATAAATGGAAACAGTAGGGCAGGGACAGTAGGCACGCTGGTGTGCTTATGCATTCCCCCTTACTGCAGTATCTGCTATCCCGCATTAGATGGGCGTCTCATGATAGGGAGCGAAAGGAGAAAGAAACGACAGGAGACGAAGTTCCTTGGGATGAGTGCGCCCAGAATGTCTGGGTACACGCTCTTTTATTATGCTCATTCAAAAGGGGGTGATTGTTTATTCAGAGCCTAGGTCAAGCCCAGGTCAGACAGGATATACAGGATTTACAATAGCTCAGATAAGGCAAGATACCAGGTCAGACAGGATTGCAAGATTTATAATTCGATCAGGATATTTCTGCTTTACAAAGCTGCATGCTAGACGAACTAATCACAATGTAAATAAGCTATTTCTACAGATGTTTAGCTCCTTGTCCCTGTACGTGCCCTGCAAAAGGTCACTGAGGAGACAGAAGCTCAATGATTACACGTGAATGATACAATGTTGCAAATGCCTGAACGATACATAGTTGCAATGATACACAGTTGCAAACACATAAATGATACATAGTTACAACATCTCCTCTGTTTTTATTATTTATGACGAGTCTTCTTCCTTGTCCAAGAAGACAGGAACCTTTTTTCTGAAATGTTCACCGTCCCAGTCATCTAGGCAGGAGTGCGATCCGTCAGCGTCAGGGTTGTCCAAGGAGCGGTAACTCAGCAATGACATTTTTTCGTCCGGTGTTAAGGACTTAACATGAGCTTGCAATAACACATTAACATTAGCAGTTATGGAGGATAATTGATTTTTCAAAAATTGCAATATTCTATTAAAACAACAAGGTCCTATAATACATATCAATATAATGATTATTAATGGTCCTGCCAATGCAGTTAAAAGGGTTGTAAGCCATGGTGAAATAGAAAACAAGCCTTGATACCAATTATACATGTTTAACCTTTCATTTTCTCTATCTTTTTAGCGTTTTTCTAATTCTTTCATAGAATCCAACACGACTCCCCTGCTATCAGCATAAAAACAACATTCTTCTTTAAGCGCAGCACACAATCCCCCTTGTTTTAAAAATAACAGATCTAAGCCTCTACGATTCTGCAAGACCACTTCCGAGAGGGACGTCAAGGAGTTTTGCAAAGCTGTAATTGATTTCTCAATTCGTAATAAATCATCATCAATGGCTGAACCCAGAGCTGTAATTTTTTGGTCAGAGACAGCTAGTCCTGCAATGCCCGTGACTGCGCCCGTGGTGCCCAGAGCAAGCAGTAGACCTAGAGTGAGAGTACTAATAATTTCCCGCTTTGCTCTGAGGGGGTATTCCATGGGTGCCTGTAAGGATATAAAATCATCAGAGTTATACACGTTAATTTTTGGTACAAGCCATACTTGAATGCAAAATGATTTGGATTTAATAAGTTCATCCCCGTAGACACATGCTGTGAGACCGGTGGAACAAGCCCAGACAGAATTATTGCCAGGGATAAAATATATTCCTTTCAGGCGTGATGTTAAATTTCCTCCTGAAGTGGTGTAGACTGCAGAGTATCCTCCGATGGTGTGGGTGCGGCCAAGGCGGTTCTTAGGAAGATATACATTACAATGATAGCCATTAGAAACATTATGACAATATTGTGAGTAATTGGATGGAATATTTCCCAAGCAACAACTGACCCCAGTGATGGAAGAAACAGTAATAGTGGAGTTTCTCCAATGGCAACGTTCATCTGATGTGGAATTAGCAATGGATTCTTGGGAAGCGATGGCTTCGTAAAAAGGTGGAGAGGCAGAAATACAAAGCCAACATGTGGAGGCAATTGATGAGTTTGAAGAGTTCAGCAGAGCATAGGAAGCTTTGATCAATGGAATCAATGGGTTAACTCCCTGTGTTATGGGTTGCAAGAATGGGGATTTAATAACCTTTTCATGTGGTCCCACCAGGTTAGAGCGAGGGAGTTCAATGTGACGTTGAATGTAAAAAATATTTCCATAATGCTTTTCTGGCCAGACTCCTTTTAGGCGGGCACCCCATTTCAAGCCAGTGTCCCATAGGGTACTTTTCTTGCCTTGGTCCGTGAACCTTATGGTTATCGGGTTGCATTTGGGCAATTTTTTATCACTGCATGGAATATCCCATGTGGTGCGAGTGACAGTAATGAGATCACCCTTAGTGCCCGGATCCCAATAAATATGTCCAGTTGAAACACACGACCAGGCTTTGCAAAAGTAATCCGACGACCCCCCACAGTCGAGAAGACGTTGGGCAGGGGACTGAGTGTTGGAAATGGGCTGTCCGGGGCATACATAAAACCTATATTTATTTACAACTCTATGACTAGGCTCTGTTGGATGAGAAGGCGAGTTGTAGGTGGTGGAGCCTACAAGCATTTCTGCCAAATCGAATTGAAGTGGTGGGTAGAAGTCTTCTATGCGAGAAGAATTGGTTGTAGAGCTTAAACGAATGCCTTGAAAGTCTTTTATAGTCCAAGTAATATTATATTTTCTGTGAGGCTTCTGCGGATCGTCATGGACAGTTCTTTTGAAGCGTCGTTTGTTGACAGGATCAGAGTTCGGGTATATAAAAGCATCACAAGTAGGAGAGAGGACTATGGACAAGTTAGTTGTAGAACATTTACGAGATGAGAAGGGAATGCAATTAGTAGAAAAAGGATAATAATTACAATAATGACAATGAAGATTAATTTGGTCATTCATCAAGGATGTTAATTGGGTTGGAGGAACCCGTTATACAAGAGAAGGACATTTAGGTCCCCCTATATCTAGCTTGAATAGAGGAAAAGATTTTAAGGTTCTTTTCCATAGGAAGAGTAAAGAAGGAACAAAAGAGCGAGTGATAGAGTGTTCTGTAAACAAAACAGAAGTGACAGAGTGAAATCTATGGGTAGCATTTTCATGACGTACCCACAAGGAACAAGTATAGTAGCCTTCTGTTAATGAAGTGGCTTTAACACGAATAATCTTTTGACAGGAAGCATAGGTTTTATTGAAGTATGTGTGAATATAAGGAGATAGATTTATGGGAAGATTATCATGCCAACAAACAATAGGACAGTCACTATCATAATTAATAAAGCGAAATTCTAATGTGGTCCAATGACCATGTTGAACAAAGGTATAAGTAGGATATGAATAAGGTAGAAATTGCAAAGAGGATATAGGCAAGAATATCAGGAAGAGTTTAAGATGTAGATGTAGTGGAGGAATTCCCATGATAGGGTCTTACCGCCTGACCAGGGACCCAGCAAGTGGTTTTGTCTGGTAGTAAAATCGCAGCGTAGCCTCGTCCCCAGGTGAGAAGCTCAGCAGGACCCTGCCAGGCGGGATCTGGCAATTTGCGATAATGTACCAGAGGTCTGTTGGGGGGGGTGAGGGGGAGGAAAAATGACGTGAAGCAGCAGAAGTGGGAGGAATGCCAGTCAGATTAAGAAAATTTAAAGTGTAAAGACAAATGTTAAGAGAATTTTGCAATGCTGGGAGGTTAGGGGGTTTTTCCCGCAACGAATAGCAATCAAGAGCACATTTCAGAGATAAGTGAGCTCGTTCCACAATAGCCTGCCCCTGGATGTTGTAGGGAATCCCAAACTTGTGAGTTACATCCCATCTGTTACAGAAGTCCTGGAAAGCAGAACTCGTATAGGCAGGTCCATTGTCTGTTTTGATTTCTTTTGGACGTCCCAGCGAGGCAAAGGTACGAATTGAATGATTGATGACATGTTTTACAGTTTCTCCCCTTTGAGGAGTAGCCAGAATAAACCCTGAATATGTATCGATGGAAACGTGCAAATATTTCCAAGGGGCAAAAGGTGGATACTGAGTTACATCCATTTGCCAAATTTCACAAGCTTTTAATCCTCTAGGATTTACTCCTATGGGAATGGAATGTCCTTGCTTACTACATGTGGGGCATTGTTGAATAATGGCAGCAGCTTCTGCCTGAGTTAGAGAAAATTGTTTTTGTAATGCTTTTTTATTTTGGTGAAAATAGTCATGGCTTTGGGCTGCTGTCAGATTACAAATTGATTTACCTGATGCAGCTGCTGCAGCTGCGTCTGCCACTTTGTTTCCTTCCTGTAATATACCAGGAAGAGGTTGATGGCTCCTGATATGTGCTACAAAGAATGGATGCGTACAGCTATTGATACATTGTTGTAGAGGAAGCAACAATTTTAACAAAGGAACAGATATGCTAGGAGATAAATAGGCTTGATATATATTTTTCAAAATCTGAGAAACGTATAAGGAATCTACTATTAAATTAAAAGGAGCTTTTTGAAACTGTTGAAACGCAATAAGAGATGCAGCAAGTTCTGCCTGTTGAGCAGAAGATTGCGGAGGGGTAATTTTAGTTTTCCACTCTCCCTCTTGGTACCATGCACAAGCACCATACATTTTCCCCCCATCTGCATAAAGCGTAGGTGCATCTACTAATGGAGATATTGAGAGGGGGGATTGCCATTCAAAAGGGAGAGTTTTAAGAAAAGTGAAATGTGGGTCCGCTGGTAAATGGCAAGAAGTTTGCCCTGGCCACTCTTCTAAAGCGTATTGTAGTTCTTCTGAATTACACCATAGCATTTCCCACGTGGTCAGTGAGCAAGGAGTGAATATTGAAACAGGCTCATATCCCATGAGTTGTTTACATCTTTGTCGACCTTTAAAGATCAACTGGGAATATGCAGAGGTTTTACTAGTGATTGTGGTCCGTGGGGTGTGAGACAAATGCAGCCATTCTAAAATCAGAACCTGTGTCTGATGAGATTGCATAATAACAGCTGTTGGTTTCTGAACAGTATTTAGTAAAGCAATTGATAAAGGGCAATTCTCTATAGCTCGATCCACCCATCGAGTAGCCAGTGAATGGGAAACGTCTTTTAATGCCTGCAACTGCTCTTTATTTAGGATGATAACATCAGACGGGGCTTTACCTTGTGTGAGGGCATTAAAAAGAGGAGCTAATGTAGCTGTAGTCAGACCCAAATAAGGACGTGCCCAATTTAAGGTTCCTAGGAACTGTTGTAAGATCACAAGTGTGGGTTTCGGGGGAAGTGTTGGGAGGGGAAGGGAAGGAACAGCAGCTGAAGCAAGTAACTTGTGACCTAAATAGGAAAATGGTGGTTTGGATTGTACTTTTTCTGGGGCTATTGTGAGACCTGCTTTACCTAGAATGGAGGTCAGGCACAGCAGAGTTTTTAATACCGTGCCCTTTGGGCCAGGTGCAGATACCAATATATCATCCATGTAATGATAGATTAAAAAATGAGGATATTTGTCCCTGTATGGTTGCAAGGCTAAATCCACAAAATATTGACACATAGTTGGACTGTTTAACATGCCTTGCGGTAAGACTTTCCATTGATATCGTTTGGTAGGTCTCTGATTATTTAAGGTTGGTACTGTAAAAGCAAATAATTTTCTATCTAACTGGTGTAATGGAATGGAGAAAAAACAGTCTTTTAAATCAATAATGATCAGGTCATGCTCTTGAGGAATTATGTTAGGATTTGGAAGACCACATTGCAGGGGTCCCATTGGAAGGAGGACCGAATTCACAGCCCTTAAATCCTGAAGGAGGCGCCAAGCACCATTTTTCTTTTTGATAACAAAAACTGGGGTATTATATGGACTCAATGAAGGTTCTAGATGACCTCTATCTAATTGTTCTTGAACAAGAGAATGTAAGGCTTCAAGCTTTATAGAAGGGAGAGGCCACTGATCAATCCACACAGGGTTATTGTGAGTCAAATGCAAGCGAAGCATGGTTAGTGGAGGGTAAGTTGTGCATTAAACTGTGACATAAGGTCTCTTCCCCACAAATTAGTATACAGAGGAATTACAGCTGGTTTAATATAAGCAACACATTGAGACTCAGGGGAATGGGCTTTTACCCAGTTTCTGCTAATGCGAGTCTCCTGGAGTCCACCCACTCCTCTCACCGCTGGTGCCACATCTGCAGGCCAGGTGTTTGGCCACTCAGCGGTTCGGATGACGGAAATATCCGCTCCAGTATCTAAAAGACCAAGAAAGGATCGACCATTCAATAAGAATGTTACCGTAGGTTTTGGTTGACTAATTGGTCTTTCAATTGCATAGAGTTGCTCTTGTTGTTGGTCTAAGAGCACAATCATTTTTGCCACAACATCTCCCTCATTTATAGTAACTTCTGTATTAGCTAGTACAGACAGACAGACATCAGACAATACAGTGGGGTCATGCAGAAAAGGAGAGGCAAGAATACCTTGTTCAGCTAAATCCCTTACAGGAAAGACTAGCACTGGAATATCGGGAGGCATATGAAAAGGCTGAACAGGACGTACAAAGAGAAAGTCAGCAACACCAGGAAGATAAGTAACAGTTTCATTAGCAACAAGATCGTAAGCGAAAGAAGAAAAGTTGCAAGTTTCAGAAGCCTTTGTTGTGGGGCTGGCTGCCTGCCCTGTTTCTAGTTTCCCTGATTCAAAAAGGGTTTTTGAATGATTGCAGGGTTATTCTGCTGTTCATTCTTTTGGACTCTGCACTGATTAGCCCAGTGATAGCCCTTTTGGCATCGAGGGCATGGCGTCTTTGGGCGAGCTACCTGGTTTCTTGACATATTTGCTCTCCCGCCCGGGGCTCTGCATTGGCTCTTAAAGTGACCTGGCTTGCCACAATTAAAACAATTGCCCATTTTGTGAGTGTTTTGTTGGGAAATGGGAAGAAGAGAGCTCATGTTCTGCTGCATGCCTTCAGTAATGGCAGTAGCCAGAGTAGACATGGAATGGGATGTGGTTCCTATGATTCGGCAGGCTGTAAGATAATCTGCCAAGGTAACATTTTTCTTATTAATTAATGGTTGCAAAACTTTCTGACAATCAGCGTTTGCGTTTTCATAAGCAAGTTTCAATTGTAATTCATTACAAGCCTCCTCATTATCAATTTGTCTCTCTAAGGCTTCTGTGAGACGGTTTATAAAGGAGGAAAAAGGCTCAGAAGGTCCTTGAATAACTTTAGAGAAAGATTTGGGCACACATCCCGCATTATCAACCTTTCGAGCAGCGGCCAAAGCACAATCCTGCAATATAGGGAAAGCAGCTGCGTCTGTGGCAATCTGCTGGGCAACGGTAAACATAGTGCCAGTACCGTTAAGCATATCTAGAGTGACATTTGCTGGCAAGCCTCTAGCGGCTGCGGCTGCAGTACGCTTATGAAATTCTGACTCCCAGACCAAAAATTGTGAAGGCGTGAGGATCATGGTAAATAATGTATGCCAATCAGCATTTATCAAGTCAGCTCCTGGTTGGGCTATTGATCCTAAAAGACCCTGTACATAGCGAGATTGAATACCATTTTCCTTGCAAGCTGCTTTTAAATCCTTAATTATTTTGTACGGCATTGGGGTATACTGAGGAGCTGGAGGATTGCCGGTTTGTATGATAGGATAAAGGGAGGCAGCTGCAAGGGTGTCCTCATCCATTTCTCCTTCATAAAAGGCTTGTTGAATGGCTTTTACAACACCCCCCCCACCTCGGGAGGGTAGTGGAGGACACGAGGGCTCTATATTTAAGGAAGTGGATTGGATGGAGGGAGGCTCCCGTAATGACTTATGATCATTGGGAGCGGAGGGTTGAAGGACAGAAAAGTTATCATAACTTGGTGGGGGAGATTCAAATACACTCTCTGCTTCTATTTTATAATGGACTTTTAAAGCCTCCATAATTTTCCTCCAAGTGACCAAAATGCCAATAGGTGCATGAGGAGGACTATGGAGATAGTCACCAATTTTTTGCCAAAAGGAGATTTTTAAGGACCCTTTCTCTGGATAATTGGGACAATGTTGCCACACATAAGTCAATAATGTAGCAATAGGTTTAATTTTTCCAGGCGAGCCCTTTAAATTAGCAGAATATTTAGAAGAAGAAACGACTAACTCCCTCAATTCCTTCAGATGCTCTGTCTGTTGTTGAGAAAAGTTTCCGCCCATACTTACGAAAGTCGAGACCGTGTTTCAGATCCGATGATGTGCAATTCGCTTCAGGCCTGGCGATGCACAGCTCCCATCGAGCGGGTAAGATATGAGCGCGTCGCAACGTATCCCCCTTAGGGAATCACGTCGGGGTCACCAGAATGCGGTATCTGCTATCCCGCATTAGATGGGCGTCTCATGATAGGGAGCGAAAGGAGAAAGAAACGACAGGAGACGAAGTTCCTCGGGATGAGTGCGCCCAGAATGTCTGGGTACACGCTCTTTTATTATGCTCATTCAAAAGGGGGTGATTGTTTATTCAGAGCCTAGGTCAAGCCCAGGTCAGACAGGATATACAGGATTTACAATAGCTCAGATAAGGCAAGATACCAGGTCAGACAGGATTGCAAGATTTATAATTCGATCAGGATATTTCTGCTTTACAAAGCTGCATGCTAGACGAACTAATCACAGTGTAAATAAGCTATTTCTACAGATGTTTAGCTCCTTGTCCCTGTACGTGCCCTGCAAAAGGTCACTGAGGAGACAGAAGCTCAATGATTACACGTGAATGATACAATGTTGCAAATGCCTGAACGATACATAGTTGCAATGATACACAGTTGCAAACACATGAATGATACATAGTTACAACACTTACAGACCTCTTAGGAATGGAGTGAGGTCCATGGTAGACAGTTTAAATGGATAGACTGCTCAGTTTGGCAAGGTTTTGTCTCTTGAAATGAAACAATAAAAGAACTAAGCTTGGAAGAATCTCCATGTATCCTTTTTGGTGATTCCCCCCTCCACAAATCTTTCTCATATTTCACAACACTCAAGCAAAACACAAATTAGAAATTCACTGACATTTATATTATCTCAGTGTTATTGCTTCTGGCCAGCTCTCTTACCATCATACCTGCATTTCCTACATTTAGTTTGGAGGTCCTTTTATTTCTGTTTGTTTAAAGGTGAATAGAACTATTTTATGATTCTGCAATAGCAATGCTTTATATCACGCAATGGATGCAGTTACATTCAAATGTAAGTGAATTGGAGCTTCCCACAGGTTTCCTTGCTCAGTAAGAAGATTAAAGTCAGTAGAGCAGATTCTACCCTTGTTCTTGCCTGTTACATTTTTTTAATCACTATTTTATTTCTAATCCTTCCAATATTAAAAAATATTTGGGTAGGTTATAGGATTATGGAGAAATATTTTTTTTCTTTTTTGAACAAAGTATAATTTTAAAAAACCAAGAAAAATATCCACTCTTGCAGAAAACAATGTTATTAAAATGTCTCAGAGAAGATTGGTTCTGCATAGCATTGAAAACTCATTAACATAGGCACCAGGTATTTCTTATGAGGAATGCATTTCATCAGCAAGGCTAGGTAAGTGAGAAAGTCTTCTGCCTTGAGCAACTGATCACATTAACATAATAAGGGTGTCTGGATAAAGCCTTCAGATGATGAACAAAGAAAATAATCAGGAACATGATACAGGAAATATTCCTTGAGTTATTGTGGTCTCACGAAGTTAACCCAATTCATGTATTCTATTCATGGATAATACCTTCAGAGTTTTTATCAAAATGGGTAGTATAATGGCTCAATGGTTAAGATACTGGACCTGTCTGACAGCCCAGGTTTGAGACCCGAGTACTGCATGATGGGGGGAGGTCCTGCTCTCACCCTAGTTCCTACCTACTTCGAAGTTCAAAAGCACGTACATGTGAGTAGATAAATAGTGAACAGCACTCTGTGATGTCATGCTGGCCACAGACCTTGGAAACGTCTTCACACAGCATTGGCTCAGCATTCATTGAAACAGAGATGAGTACCACCCCCTATAGTCAAAAACAATTAGTGGTGTAAAAACCGCAGGGACTCCTTTCATCAAAATAAATATTCTTGAGACTGCTCCAAAAAGCTCAAATTTTTCATACACAACCTAACATATTTGTTTATTGCAATACTAATTTTTATTTGCCTTCTTTCCAAGATTAAAAAGAGAACAATCAAAAATGCTACAATAAGGGCCAGTCTAGTCCAACTTTCTTTGATCCTGCACTAATCCATCAAAAGTTTCTAATGAGCCCAAAAGTAAAATATTTTGGCATCAACCTCCTAATGTTTCCCAGCAACTGGTGCCAGAAACAATATTTAATAATTATCACTGGCAATCTTATTTTCAATAAATGACCTTATCTTCTCTGTATTTAATTCTCTATTAAAATCATCCCAGTTGGTGGTTGTCATTGTATCTTATTTCCAAACCTGGATAACCACCTAATGTGTAATCAATTCTGAGAATTGCACAGATAGCATTGTCTTTGCAGAGATTCCAAGGAATTGAAATCCATACTGCCAGTGCATGTTTAAGGCAGGAGAAAAGACTCTTTTATAATAGCCTCTCTCCTAATATGGAAAAAGAGATGAAGTTTTTCTGTCTATCCAGTTTCTTTTTGCACACCTATATTCCTACGTATGATGGTCTTATTCATTCATTCATTATTCATTTTTCCCTAAAAGGCTTAAACAATGAAAAAAGAGCTAAAAAAAATGAAACATTTAATGAGAGAAATTTAGCTGTCTTATTATCTACAAATTGAAATTCATAGCACTAGCCCTTTTAATTCATTCATATTTATTCATCCATTATCCATTTTGCTAAAATGAAATTAACTTATTAACCCTGCTTAAATACATAACACAGAAATACAATTATTTGGAATGATAAAAGTGTTACATCACTCACATATTTGCAAAATGAAGATAAGGAATTAGCAGAGGAGTACAGTATTACTAAACTGAGAGTTCTACAATGACCAAAAATTCAATAAATTATAATTATCTACAGACTGGTAAGCATTCTCAGACTAAAAAAATAGATGGGTATGTAATTTATTAATATGTCTCCTGCTTCTGGTTTCAATTATACACTTTCACATGCAGTTGTTTTGGAAATTAGTAATTTATTCAAATCACGCTCCATCCTACTGCCTTTGCTTGGCAAGAAGCCTTTTTGCTCTACTCTTTGATATACTTACTGAGTGTGGGGGTTGGGCGGCCTAACGTCAGCCTCATCTGACTGCTCCAGCTGTTGAAATTGTGCCTGCTTCAGGTGATTTTTTTTTAGCTTTCTGCTTCCTGAGGCTGACATTCCACAGATTCTGCTGGAATAGCTTCTTTTATTTCAAATTCAGACTCACCATCTTGAGTCTTGGGACATACAATAAAAGCTCTATCACATATGAGCAGACAGGAAATCTAGGTCAGCATTTACAGCTGGTGATTTCCAGGTCCTATTTGGGAATTCTGGAATTTATTAGAATCCCAGCACATCTGGATGGTGTTAAATTATTTCACACTGATCTATATCTGAGACCACTAAGGTAATTAGCAGTAAAGTGACAAAGATTTTGAAACCTGTTGTTCATTAAGAAAAGTACTTCCAATCTATATACAAAATTGCTATAAAATATAGCACAGACTATATACTGTTTCATAGTGCTTTACAGCCCTCTCAAAGTGGTTTACACAGTAAGCATATTGCCCCCAACAATCTGGGTCTTAATTTTACCTTGAAAGGATGAAAACCTCAGTTAGTGAGAATTGAACTGCTAGCAGTCAGCAGAATTAGCCTGAAATACTGCATTCTAAACAATGCACCACCACAGTCCTAGAGAAACAATAAAAGTATAATCCTCTTCAGATTCTCAAAAAATGAATTTGTGGTCTCAGAATGTTTTCATTATCTCCTTGCATGTATGGATGGATGGATGCATACATGCATGTATGCATGCTGTTCAATTATAGGATCCTGGACAGTTTACACAACAAAGTACATTAATTTTTTAAAAAACCCTAACTATAAAACTAATAAAATCTATTTGTTGTATGCTACCCAGAATCGCTTTCAATGAGATGGTGGTTATATAAATTTAACAAATAAATAAACTCCATACTATCACCAAAAATGGATGCTGTATAAACCAAAATAAAACAAATAGGCAAAAAAACAGAATTATTCAAAAAATAATTATTAAAATCATTGTTCTCAAAAACAAAACAAAATAAAACAAACCTTATTTTTTAATAGATAAAATACCATATTTTTCATAGGCGTAAATTGAAGTTGCTTTTGATTATAAAGCTGATGTCACTTCTTATTTTTTTTAAATAAGAATTAATAAAATAATTCTGATTTGCTATATATCTTGGTTTAAACAAAACCAGAATATTTACAGTCATGGGCATACAGTATCACACTGTTGCAATTTCAAAGTTTACCCTGCACTTTAAGCCCATGTCACACTGCCCAACGGATGCAAAAAGGACACAGTGGACGAGCAAAATGTTCCATCCGTTGTTATCCGCTCTCAAAAGGGGCAAAAATTTGCATAACCGGAGGGGATAACACGGACACAGGGAGGACGCAGGGCGGATGCAAAGCGGATGCGGAACGGAAGCCCAGTGGATGGAAGCGGATGGGAGCGGATGGCACGTCCGCTAGGCTTCCAAGGGGCCGCAGCAAAGTGGATGAGGAACGGATACAACGGTTGCAGAGCGGAAGCCTAGCGGATGAAGCGGACGCACAGCGGATGCACAGCGGATGCACAGCGGAAGTCTAATGGATGCCTGGCGTTAATTGCACAAGCGGGGGGGATGCATTGCATCAGCCCCGCGGATATAACGGAACCAGCTCGGAAGCAGGTCACCATTCAGAGGAAAGACCTGATGCCGGACGGATTGGCTGCCTTGCCTGCCGGGCCTGCATGTCTGCCTGCAAGCTTTGCTGCCAGCCTCCCTGCCAGCCTCCCTGCCAGCCTCCCTGCCAGCCTCCCTGCCAGCCTTGGTGCCAGACTGCCTGCCAGACTTGCTGCCAGCCTCCCTGCCAGCCTTGCTGTCACCCTCCCTGCCAGCCTTGTTGCCAGCCTGCCTGCAAGCCTTGCTGCCAGCCAGTCTGCCTGCCAGCCTTGCTTCCTGCCTTCCTGCCAGCCTTGGTTCATGTCTGCCTGCCAGCCTTGGTCCATGCCTCCCTGCCAGCCTTGGTGCCTGCCTCCCTGCCAGCCTTCCTGCCAGCCTTGGTGCCTGCCTGCCTGCCAGCCAGCCTTGCTGTCTGCCTGCCTGCCAGCCTTGGTGCCTGCCTGCCTGCCAGCCTTCCTGCCAGCCTTGATGCCTGCCTCCCTGCCAGCCTTTCTGCCAGCCTTAGTTCCTGCCAGCTTCCCTGCCAGCCAGCAACCCCACAACCATGCGGAAGCACAGCAAGCCTCAGCCATCCGCTGCCAGCCCTGGCAAGAGGGACAGGGCTACCATCCCGCCCCCTGGCCCTCACTCTGGTTCTCCTAGGGCTTCTGCAGCACGGGCTCGCTCTTCTGGGGCTGGGTGGAGATTTGCAGGCCACGTGCTTGCCATCTATGGCTCCAACGGTGTGGGGGAAGTTCCACTTCTGATACCACTGCTCTGCAACTTTCTTCCATCCTTCTTCAGTGGAGGGGTACTGTAGGAGCTCCTCCTTGTATTCTTTGATGATGGCCTGCACCACTTCTCTGACCACAATGCTGATGGTGTTGGATGGCACCCTCCAGCCATACTGCATGCTCCTGTAGGTGGTCCCGGAGGCCAGGTGGCACAGAGCGAGTGCCACCTTGAGCCCAGGTTCCAGGCTGGGGCAGAAGCTGGTGCTCTGCTTGGTCAACCTGGGTGTCAGCCACTGCACAACTTCGTCAAACATGGCTGGAGGCATCCTCATGAAGTTCTGGAATGCAAGAGGTGTCTTCGTTCCTGAACTCCACCATCAGCTTGCTGTACAGTCCATCCTCTGCTCTTCTGGCGAACCATCTTCGGACCCAGACTCTTTTTGGCTGCCTCTTTTTCTTCTCGCAGTAGAGTTCACAGAGCCTGCAGATGGCTTTGCACTGTTGCAGAATGATGGTGGCTGCCAAAAGGACTTTGTTGCAATCCACGGTGGACATGACTGGATGCTGTGGAAGAGGAAGAGTCAGATGAAGGCTGCAGAGGTCTGCACCGCTGGGCTGCTGTTCTGAAAGTGAGATGCAGATGAGTTGCTCCCCCTTTTTATTGGAAATATAGGTTTTCCGCTAGGCATCCTCTAGGCATCCTCTAGGCATCCTTAATATCCGAGATACGTCCCCTCTGCAAATGTTTTTTTCCGTTTTAAACGCTTTGTTTCCATTCTGCATCCGCTAGGCATCCGTTCTGCATCCGTTCCACGTCCGTTCTGCTTCCTCCCTGTGTCCGAGCGGATGCGAGTTGCGTGGATGCACAGCGGATGCCTAGCGGATATAGCGGATGCGTAATGGATGCAGAACGGATGTGTAGCAGATGCGTAGTGGATGCAGAACAGACAAACTGGATACATTTTCCGCGCAAAAGTTTTGGGCAGCCCAAAACTTTCTGAGTGGATGAAACATCAATAGACGGATGCTGGATGGATAGAGATGAAGCCAAACGGAGGCAGTGAGTACATCGCGTTTTCGAATGGATGGCAAGGTTTTTTGTCTGTTTTACATCCTCTTTGCATCCGTTGGTTCAGTGTGACATGGGCTTTAATTTGTGTTTGTCAATGTTTGCTGACCCACAGGCATCCACAACACCCACCAACACCCACCTAATTCAGTGGTTTCTGAATTAGGTCACATTACAATGTCCTCCAAATAAATAATAAATACATTTCATTTACTTTCATTCCTGTGTGCTTGGAGGTTTTTTCTTTATATAGCCCTGTTGGTTGTTTTTTTTAATCCTTTCAAGGAATCTTTGGCAAAAAACATTGTAAATAATATAAATGAATGTCCTGGTGGCTGCATGGTGATCTTAGAATAAAAACCTTTCTGAAAGAAGGATGATGAGATTGAGGAGTGAAAGAGATCAGCTGTAAAATGCAACTAGAAAAATTTGGAAGTGGTAGCAGAGGTTAGCTGCTGGGGGACCACAGGGGTTTGTGAGAACCTTTAGCTAAGATTCTGCACACTTTGGAGAACCCCCAAATCCCATTTCTGGCTGCCCCACCTACCCTTCCCCTCCCAGGAGTCTCCATGCAGCCCATTTTGGATACAGGTAAGTGCAGGGTGCACGCTGAGGCTCATGGAGGTGAAAAATAGGCCTCCTGGAAGTTCGGGAAGAACTTCTAGAGAGCCTCCAGAGCTCGGGGAGACTCTTTTCACTTTCTGGGAAACTCAAGGAAAGCTCCAGAGACCGGGGAGGGCAAAAATCCCTCCCACCCATGGTGCAGGAAGCTGAATAGGACACAACCACCATGGCCACACCCACCCAGCAACTGGACAGAGAACCCGTTGCTAAAATTTTTGAAGCCCACCCCTGAGTGGCAGCTTCTGTGGGAGGGTATTATGGTAGATTGCAGATGAGGTAGCTGATCTGTTTTCAGATGGAAGGAAAACAGTTGGAGAGCAGAGGGCAAGTTGGAGAGCAGAGGGTTACAAGCTACCAGATGGCAGAGAGACACCAATCTCTTTCTATTCCAAAACACTGTCAAAATCTGAAAGGAACTACAGCCAACTCGACCGAGAAGCCCCCGCAATCATTGCAGGCATCAAAAGATTCCACAAATACCTATATGGTAGGACATTTTCAATTATTACTGGCCACAAACCCCTGCTAGGGATCCTTGTAGGAAACAAACCAATCCCGAACATTCTGTCACCAAGAATGACGAGGTAGTCAGAATTCCTTGCTGCATACAATTACACGCTCATCCATCGGCCAGGAAAGACCATCACCTATGCAGATGCCTTGAGCCGTTCCCCGCTGCCCGACATAGAAGGTGACCTAGCTCCCACTGTCTCCACTCTCCAAATCGAGTCATGGCCGAATCTGCCACTAACCGCAGCAGACGTCGCTAAAGCCACCGCAAAAGACCCGCTGACAGCTCAAATCCTGCATTCGGTTGGTAAGGGCTGGCCGGACGAGAATACAGGTGAGACCTTTAAACCTTTTTGCAACCAACAGACTGAATTATCTATTGAAAAAGGCTGTATACTGTGGGGGGACAGGGTGGTAATCCCCAAAAAGTTACAGGAAGAAGTGTTGTGCATGTTGCACGAGGGACACCCAGGCATAGTCAAAATGAAAGCCCTGGCCAGGAGTTACGTCTGGTGGCCAGGGCTGGACAAAGACATTGAACGATGGGTGGCAACATGCCATGACTGCCAAAAATCAAGGCCTACCCCCCCACTGGCACCAGTCATGGAATGGGAAACTCCCAGAGGCCCATGGTCGAGACTGCATATTGACTTTGCTGGGCCAACGAAAGGGAACACCTATTTTGTGATCGTTGATGCCTACTCAAACTGGTTA
Organism: Laticauda colubrina; assembly: GCA_015471245.1. Taxonomy (NCBI): domain Eukaryota; kingdom Metazoa; phylum Chordata; class Lepidosauria; order Squamata; family Elapidae; genus Laticauda; species Laticauda colubrina. The sequence goes on from BLBF01000005.1 coordinate 6,549,284, forward strand.
GAGGTTATCCTTATGGCGTCCACTACTATGGAAGCAGTCATAAAACAGTTAAACAAACTTTTTGCCACACCTGGACTGCCAGATGTAGTACTCTCGGACAATGGGCCCCAGTTTACCGGTTTAGCTTTGGAGCAATACTTGGCTGCATAGGGCATCCGACATGATGAGCACCAGCTCATCCGGCTTCTAATGGATGGACCAAACGCATGACTCGTTATACTAAGGAAGCCCTAGAAAAAATGGACATGGGGGATGTCCAAGAAAAACTTAACAAACTATTAACTATTCAACATATCACCCCTAGTACAACCACTAACAAAAGCCCAGCAGAACTCCTCATGGGTAGAAAATTGCATTCCTACCTTGATGGACTGCACCCCACCTATACGTGTGACAAACCCCCTGACTCCTCCAGTAAATATCTCTCCTTTAATGTCGGCGATTTAGTCTACGCTAAGAACCTTACCGGGGACCCATTATGGCTTCCAGCCACAGTTATCCAAATCACAGGGCCCCAGTCATACTGACTTGCACTAGAAGAGGGCAGAACATGGAAGTGGCACATCGACCAGCTTCACTCTCAAACATTGGAACACAACACTACACCACCACTGCAGACACCAATAAACGAGCCAAAAACAACCGAGGAGGGGGGGGGAACACAAAATAATAAAAAAGGGAGAGACAAACCTCCAATAACACGACAACAATCACTACACAAACCCGAACTAGAAATGAAACAAAATGAGCGCTTACCCATAGATGACCTCCAGAGAAGAAGTCCGGGAGCAGGAGTGTGAGGTGAGGCCTTCCTGGAAGGAGACAGCCAGGTCAGCTCGACCAGCCTGGACAAACCAGGAGGGAGTGGCGGAGCCACCTCAACCAGCCCAAGAAACTCAGGCAGGAGCTGACTCACTCTTCCAGGAGGTTCCATGGAGAAGACATGGAGAGAAAGCAATCCTGTCCAAACCGTTTGAGGACCACGCTGAGACTGAGCTGCGCAGGTCAACTAGGATCTGCAAAAGCCCTACCTACCTGCGTGACTACGTTACGCACATTGGACGAAACCAAAGGGGGAGAGGTGTTATGTACAGAACTTGGTAGACTCCAAATATCTTAAACTGATTGGCCGAATAGGCCATTCTTGGATTGGTCAGTAAAGTGCCATTCCGATTGGCCCATCTGACGGCAGGAACACTTGAACAACTGTCATTGGCCACAAGCCGCGAGCAAGCCGCTATAAGAAGGGCTGCCGCGGCTTGGGTAAATGTTCCATTACAAGTCACTATATTGTTTTAATAAAGAGCTGTTTGTTGGAACCCGGTCTCGTGCACCTTATTTCCAAATGGAACAACATGGATAAGAGGAATGGAAAAGATTAAATGAACTGAGAAAACAGAATAATTAAAGTTACTAATTTCGAGAACAACATTGGAAACAATGAGTATGACCTCGAACATTCTGAGACTTCAGACATTTTGTTTCTCTTTCTTGCCCTTATAACTTGCTACTCTGCCTCTCTTGGAAACATCAAGATAGATTAGAATATAAATTAAAATGCAGACAAATAAAGAGACAGTAGAAAGAATGGCTAGTTGAAGGTACTTTGCTTAAGAATTCTCCAGAACCTGAAATTATAAGCCTGCTCTTTAATTCCCTGATTAACTGAGACACAGTCTTAGTTTCTCCTGCCAATTTCTGTTATAATTTGCAACCTCCCAAAGCCCTCATGCTCCATCATGCATCATTCATTTCCTATCTCTCACAAACCACTTTTCCAAGGTCAAAATAGTCCTGCAAACTTTACATCAAGATTCAATTTCTTTGATTACTTCAACTACAGCCTCACAAGTAGCTGTGTTCATCAGTCAACCTAGTTGAATCTTATCTTCACAAGCTGGCTTCCTGACTTTCAGGTAAGACTCTTGTCTGCTCCCTGGCAATGCTGTGGATTAAACCTGTGATTTAACTTTTCTATCTTTGCCAAAGCAGAGAAAGAATTCATTGCTGCATAAAGGGTATTGCTTGCAATAACATTCTTGGCTTTACAGAATGGACAAGGCTAGCACAGAAAGTAAATGAGGAGCACCTTGCTATATTGCAAGCGGTCATAATGAACAATGTCCTATGAGTGCCAGAAATAAAGGGAAGAGATGGAAATATATAATGATAGAAGATTTTTTTTAAATCTGGGAAGGTAGGAGGAAAAAAAAACAGAGGAATTCAAAGTGACCTTTGAAAACAATAAAATGCCATTCTAACTCTACCTTCTGACTTAAATTGACTTAGCTGTTTCTGATTGAGTTGAGTTGAAGTGATAAAAACACAACCTACAAATATGGAATGTAGAAATAGCAATAGCATTTAGGCTTATATACTGCTTCACAGTGCCTTACAGAGCAGTTTACAGAGAACTGCTCTCTAAGCAGTTTACAGAGTCAGCATATTGCCCCCAACAATCAGGGTCCTCATTTTACCAACCTCGGAAGGATGAGAGGCTGAGTCAACTTTGAGTTGATGAGAATTGAAGGAATTTAACTCCTGGCAATGTGAGCAGAGTTAGCCTGCAATACTGCCTTCTTGAAATTGGACCCAACCAGGAACAGATAATTATTTTAAAGCATTTTGAAATCCACCTGCATCAATTCTGTGACGTACTCAGTGAGTTAGAATGGTTTTTGTTTCCTCTGCCTCCCATCCAGCCAATCTGTTCAGCTACTATCAATCAACCTGATGGCTAACAGCCCCACTGAGCTCAATGGACAAGCCAGTTTATCAGCACTAATTAGCTCTTAAGTGTTATTTAACGGATTGTGCTCTTCCACAGATCATGCACTGCGGAACAAGGAAGAACTTATGCGTGTTCATAATATCCAAGAAGAAAGAAAGTTCAGCCCTTTGTCTAAATTGTCCAGGGTGGATTTTTCTCTCTCATCACTATCTTGTAAGCTTCCTGAAGTGTCATCACCATGTTGCAGATCATATATTTCCATGTTTATCACAGCTGCCCAAATGACCAAAACTACAGGGTACATATTGAATTTGCTCAGCTTTTTAAAGCTTTTTAAAAACAATCCTGCCAAGGATGTGTTGGGTTACTAACACTGAATTTAAAATATAATGTAAAAGACAAGCACCTTTTGATTTGTTTCTCCATGTCCCAATATAATTATACTTAGAATACTTTTCATGAAATGCAGTGATGGTCAGTTATGATTACTTCAAATCAGATCAGAAAAATAGCATGTAGGACCTGTTGTAAGCTAATAAGCTGTTTTCTATGGCTGGATTCTAACTCCCTAACTCTATAAACATATTTCTATTCTAAAGGTTGCATTGCATTATTTAGATACTAAACGGTACATATTTAGCTGTGTGCAGTATCCCTCCATTGGTCCCCATTTTAGAATTTTAGGTTTCTTCTAAATTTTTGCACTTTTCCAATGTCTTAGCTTCTTTTATGATTGCTGATTGGCCTTTTATGTAAGAATAATCCTTAGAGAGAATGTACTACTACTCAGTGTAAAACTGTATGTGTGTCTTTCCTAGCCACATTCATTGCCATCCTGTCCAATATCAACTATTCACCCAGATGACCCGTAAGGGTTCTTTGCGATCATTAATTCACGCCTGTGTTCAAAAGGTTTTCTCATTCTAAGATAAATTAAATCTCCAGACACAGTTAGTATTCATCTGAATATTAGTTGCCTGCGAGGTGAAGATATGTAATACATATATTATTTCTATTTTAATCTACCCAGTTTCAGAATTCTCAGGGTGGATTATAAAGCTATTAAAAGAGAATCAAAGGGAATAAAATCATGTTTTAAAAAAGGCATTAAAGCAGATAGATAATAAATGCCATATTTCTAAATACTGTACATGTTGACAATCTCAGAATGCTTGAAAAAGACGTCTAGGAAAAGAGATAGATTTCTTAGCCTAGTTCAGAAAGCATAATAGTGCTATTCCCAGGCTGTTCTTATTTATTATTATTTCGATGTCACAGTGATTCCACAGTGACTTTGGCTGCCTTACAATTATGATTTTTTTAAAAAAATGTAAATGAAGACAACATATATTAGAGAATAATCTGTCAGAAAGAAACATATACTAGAGAGAAGGAATGCAGCGGATTGGAATATGGGACCTAAAAACCAAAAGGGATGCAACCACCACCCTAGCCCAAGATCCAGATGAACATTCTAAAGATTGGGAGCAGTTTTGATTTCTGAGTGAATGTCATTCCACAAAATTGGAAGTCATCATGGAGAAACATGGTTCCTGGATCACAAAAGGTGACACTGCTTCATTAATGGGAATCCAGACCATGCCCACTGTAACTGCCTTCACCAGACATAAAGAAATTGTTTTTCCTTCAAGTAATCAGGCAATACACCATGAAGAGCTTTATAAGTGATAAACAATACCTTGAATTGCACCAAGAAGCCAAATGGCAGTCAGGGCAGCTCCCAAAACTGTCAAATATGTATCATTACCCATGCCACTGCATTCTGGATCAGCTGTAGCTTCTGAGTGGTCTTCAACAGCAGCTCCATATAGAGTATTACAGTGGTTCAAAGCATGAATATCTAAAAGGGCCTCATCTTGGTCTAGAAATGGGCACAGCTAGTACAGATCAACCTGTGTAAAGACCCTCTTGACTACAGCTGCCACCTTCTATTTTTCCAGTTTCCCATTAAAGGAAAAATATGGACTATCCCCAAACTAGGGAGTGAGGGTTATCAAACAAACAAAAGCAAACTCAATTGTCAGAGCCTGAGATATATAACTGGGTATCATCAACACACTGACTTTTGAGAAGAGACGTCCCATAACTTGTTTCCCAGAGTGAAGAGAGCCTTTCTCCAAAAGTGGGGGGTTAGGCCTCTTAACATCTCCATCAGAGACAGCTTTTCCCCAATTCCTACTCTTTCAATTTTTTAATGGAAGCTTTAAAACTTCTCTTTATTATTTATATTTTTTCTGCCTCTTTCTAGGTGGAAATTTTATATCAATTTCACCAAATATTCAAGGCTATTCCAATGGCATAAGATATCCTAGAGCACATAAGGAGGCTGTAGCTGGTAGACATTATTGAACTCTAGCTCCCATAAACTCCAACCATCCTGGAAAATGAGAAAAATTATGTACACTGGTCTCTCTCTCTCTCTTTTTTTTTTTGGAAGAGATAGAATTTCTCCATATCATTTTCTAGTTATTAAGGAAAAAGAGATCACATTGCTACCAAATATAGCAATATGTTCCAAATTAATTATAACCCTTCAACACAAGCTAGAGGGAGTTTGATTAATTTAATAAAATGTTAGGGAGGTTTGGTACCACCTATGAATTATTTTTATTAATAATGCTTGATCACCTGGTTAAATTTTTAAGATTTAAGAATTTATACCATATAAACAGTTCCGGGTCTCAATTCCAAATCTCAAGTCTTCTTTCCATATTTTAAAAGATTTTAAAATTGTATTTGATTTTAAATGATGGGGGTAGTTGTGATTCTTTGAACACATTAATGTTCTTGATTGGTGAAGTGCCATGAGTTTCTAAAGATATTATTGTACTTGTCCCATTTGAAAACAAGTTAAAACTTGTGTTAAATTCTTCTCCAAAATATGTTCAGGAGGAATAGATTTTGCCATCAGTAAATAAGGTCTTTAATACCTGTTGCATTATGCTCACTAAACATTTTCTAGGTTGAGATCAATAGAAAATTCTGTTCACTCATCAGAATAAACCAGAGGTGAGCTTTTTTAAAAATCCAAATGCCCTACATTATATTACAAAAATAAGTCCCTAAGGGCTAGAAGGGCATATATTAAAGTGATTATATATGATTGAGGAAACAACTTATGGTTAAGGTGTGGGGTCAAGTGGTCCTCAGCCTGTAGCCCATTTAGTGCTTAAGGAGATGCAAAATGCTTTGAGTGAATTTCATAATTTCTGTAGACTAAAAATTGGGTAAACCTAAACATTCTTCTATCATTCAATTGATTAGATCTCTACTCTGCTTCTCTGCCTAAGACAATTTCCCACTAGTGACTAGTAGCATCCTTATAGCATGAACAAGCATCACTGAAGTGATTCAAAATCTCTTCCACTTAGTAAGGAAATAAAAGCAAAGAGTTTGCCAACTGCCACAACTATACACCGAAATAACAAAAATAATGATGGCTAGGTAACTCTTCATTCATTTCCTTAATTTGGCAGGAGGGGACTGTTTGTTTTATTGTTTGCAGTGATGTGTACCTTAAAATTTTGAAAGTGTCAGCATCCTTCATAATATCTCTGGGCTAATTTGATCCCAAGTTCCCTTGTTTTGTCAGATATTGTGTCCTTAATTTGCATACCCACTGAACAATTGTGATCACTTAATTTTCATAAAATGTGCTTTTTTTAAAAAAATAGATCATTTGTCTCCTGAAGATTCTTGGTTGCTATGTATGGAAAAATTGCAATTATTTTAATGAGTTTTTACCAGGCAATATCAGAGTAGCGTGAGACATATGAGGGAATGATAACTGCACAGTCATGGTTGGTTCAAGCATTTGCTCAGCATATTAAGGAAGCAAAAATACATTTTACAAGTATAAAGACATCTAAATGAGCTACTTAGAAATGATATTATTTCAATATTGTGCTGAAGAAACAGATTTTATTGTGCTACATTTTAGGATGAGGCTGTATTTTAACACATTTCAATCTAGCATGCTTCTTCAGGTCACAAAGTGACTAACTACCAGAGAGATTCCCAAAGATTAATTTTCTCCTTAGAATGTGTGCATTTCTGGCACAGAAATAATTAACAACAATATGGAGACCAGTATTTTAAAGTTGCAGCCAATTATGACTGGAGGAAGAGGGAGAAGGGGGTGGGGGGGAAGCTCATCACTTCATAAAATTGATCTATGCAATATGCTTTTAACAGCAGCTTGGTATACCAGAGTTTCTGGTATCGAGATAAACATTGGATGAATCATTTTTTCTTCCTTAGGTAGATTTGAAAGGCTAACTTTAATATTAATTCTTATATTCAAAGAACCTTGGTCTTTAAAAACATTAATACCTACATATATTTAAAAATACAAATATGCCTTCTGATGCTTTGGAGAATAGGTTGACCCCCTTTTCCTTGTGGCAGCAGCCATTCAAATATTGGAACACTGTTATAATGTCACTCCTTGTCCTTCTTTTCATTAAACATATTTAACACATACTTCTTTCCTGCAAGCGTTCTTCATATTTTTTAACCACTAGTCCCCAAATACTCTTTGTTCTTGTTCTCTGCACTCTTTCTAGAGTCTCAAAATCTTTTTTATATTGTGGTGCCCCAAAGTGGATGCAATATTCCAAGTGTGATCTTCCCAAAGCATTATGAAATAGTATTAACATTTCATGCAATGTTGATTCTATCCTTCTGTTAATGCAGCCTAGAACTGTATTGGCTTTTTCTGGCAGCTGCAGAACACTGCTGCTTAATATTTAAGTGATTAGACTGAGTCTTCTTATTTCCTTTCATCCTTGACCTCATGTATTTAAGGATAATATGTCACTTTTCTCAAAAGTTCCAATCACTGTCAGATCTTCAAACATTTTCTCTCTCTTTGAAAATATTAGGTTCAGAATAACAAATGTCCTTATTTCTTTTCTTCTTTCTATCCAAGTACTGGCTCACCTTAGCTTTTCAAAATAATCCAAAAATGGCAATGTGTAACATGTAAACTTCCCAGTCTAACCTACAATCCTGATATTTTCTGATGTTTTTCTACTCAAATATTAATCAGACAAATTCTTCCTAGATTCCAAACTCAGATCAAGTCAGCCTTGCTTGAAAGCCTATAATTCTGCCTTGAAACCCAGACAATTTGTTATGTAGATGTAGTGTAGATGGAAATGGACAAACTTTTTCTGAGAATTTTTGTTCCTCCTAGAAAATTTCTCCCCACCCCTCTGAGAAGACACAATCACTAGTTACAAATATCCCTACTTCCTTCTATTGGCAAGCACACTGAGCTATTTGCAAAACACAAAAGTTTGGTAAATATAGGTTTTGTCGGGTTTCTCTGTCTTATTACAGAAGCAGGATTCAATGGCTCTTTCATCTCTTCTATATCTAAAACCATTTTATAGTACCTCTTGGAACATTTTATTCAGAATCATTAAACTTTAAACTAATTTCTGATCCTGCTGTTTTTAACAGCATGCAGTAATAAAAATTAAACTTCACCACCCACAGCAATTAATAGCACACCATTTTATTGCAGCTCATTCTTCTGATAGGAATTCTACTCTCAAAATCACACTTTGGATAGTGCAAGGAGTAACTGTAAAACTGTTTGTTTCCTATTTTTTGTTTCCTATTCATTTACTACCATTTTTTCCCCTTCTGTTCAATCGTATCTGATTCTTGGAGATTGCCTGGACATATTCTTGCATTTTCTTGGCAAGGTTTTTCAGAAATGGTTTGTCATTGCCTCCTTTCTAGGGTTGAGAAAAAGGGCCTGGCCCAAGGTCAACCAGCTGGCTTCGTAACAAAGGTGAGACTACAACTCATAGTCTCCTAGTTTCTACCCTGATACATTAACCACTACATCAAACTGACTCTCTCATTCAGTACTAGAGCTTTCCAAACTGTGCTTGGTAGGCCTGTATATTTATTTTGCTGTAAATCTGTTGCATTCTAAATTCCCCAAATAAAAAATAAATATATATTTTATGTATCTTTGAACTAAGAAATGTGTAACAAATTTAAAAGCAATGCACAAGTGATAACTCTGTTCCAGTGTGTAACTTTATTTAGAAAGTTGCACATGGAAATTTCCCTTATTTCTGCCTTAAAATAAAAGCCAAACAACATTCTCCAATATCTCCAAAACTTCTAACATCATGTTCATATGTAAACATAAGAAAATGATTTCTTGGCTTCCAGCAGTGATGCCTCAGTGAAAGGGTGAAGGGAGAGCGGTCTCCATCTCTGGATCCTGCTTTTTCACTTTTGGGGACCTTTCGGGGTGTGAGGAACCTGGAGAGCCAAGCAGAGAAGAGGGGAAGCCCGGAATACAGCGAGGCAAAACGTGATCGCCAGCCAGCAAGAAGGGAAACCACTGAAAACCCGAAGTGAAAGTATCTGTCATTTTATTATGGCAGACCCAAGGCCATGGCTGAACCGTGAATGAGGAGGAAGTGAGAAGATTATCAACAGAAAGTGTCATTGAAGTTAAAATCCCAAAGTTGCAACTGTGATGATTTGCCAAAAGTAAGTTTGAACTTGTTTCCAAGGAAAAAAGGACTCTGGTGGGGGGGGGTAACCCCATAGTACAGGCAGCAAGACAGTAAGAAAGAGCTGTGATTCAGTACTTTTTACAAATGGAAAGAGACTGAAGGAGAGGGGGTATAAGTTGGAAGTGAATAATTCAAGGAAGATGAAAGGTGGAGATTGAAATAAGACGAGAACTGGTGGGAAAAGAAGAAAATCCAGGGAAGCCAGAGAAGGAGGTAGTGAAAAGAAAGTGATAAGGGAGAGACGATTGACTTCTCTCTGCTCCTTGGATGGGGGGCAATTACAAGACCAATGTGGCGAGTGGAGAAGGAAAAAGTGAAATCCGATCGGGATGTTTGAGCGATATGAAGGAAAGAAAAGAAAGTCTTGGAAGGAAGGAGGAGGTGAAGTGGAAGTGGAGAGATTTTGAAAGGATCAGAAGGAAAGTCGGGACAATGGAGGAGAGAAAGGAGAGACATGGAGAAAGGAGTGACTGAGCAGTTTTCAAGCAGAAAGAGACAGAAGGACATTAATGGGAGTGGAGGAGAAGAAAATTTGGCAGAGAGTGGGCTGAAAGAGACGATGAAGGAGGATTGGAAAGAAACGGAGAAGATACGAGTGGAGTCATAAAGAGAGAGACTTGGAGGGAGTAGTAGAAAGACAAACAGAAGAGAGGAGATTGGAAAACGGTTTGGACTGAGATGGTGAGATTGGAGAGAAAAGAAAAGGAAATCTTTGAGTGAGGTGTATGAACTGTAAACTTTAAAGATAACAAAAGAAGCTGGTATTGAAATATAAGTTTGATTTATATGATTAACATGATCTGTATGACCTGTATGATTTGAATGTATTTGTCTATTAGAGCACTGTCTTAAGGAGATTTTGGGTATAAGAAATCAAAAAGGCAACTTTCTCCTTTAATTTGAAATAGCTTGATGGTATAGTTATCTTGACTAAATAGGATTATTGGATGAAGGAATGTAGTGATAAATAATCTTAGAATAGGATATTAAGAGTTTAAGCCCATGTCACACAGTACCAAAGGATGGAAAGAGGATGTAAAACGGAGAGAAATACTTGCCATCCGTTGGTTAATGCAATGCATCCGTTCTGTACTCACTGCGTCCGTTTTTCATACTCTCTATCCGTCCAGGATCCGACTATTGACATTTCATCCGCTCAAAAAGTTTTGAGCTGCACAAAACTTCTTGAGCGGAAAAAGTATCCAACGCGTCTGTTCTACATCCGCTACGCATACGGGGAACATCCGTTATATGTCCATCGTCATCCATTACGTGTCTGCTATATCCGCTAGGCATCCGCTGTGAATCCGTGCAACACGCATCCACTCCAGCAGAAAACGGACACAGGGAGGAAGCAAAACGGACGCGGAACAGAAACGCAGCATTAGTAGCACAGACGTAGAAAGGATGAAAGAGGATGCAGCTCGCATACAAAGCATTAAAATGGAAAAAACGTTCATATAGGGGACATATCTCGGATATTTAGGATGTCTGCAGGATGTCTAGAGGATGCAAAAGGACACCTAGCGGAAAACTGATATTTCCTATAAAAAGGGGGAGAAATCACCTGGATCTCACTTTCAGTCCAGCAGCCCTGTGGTGCAGACCTCTTCAGCCTTCATCTGGCTCTTGCTCTTCCACAGCATCCAGTCATCTCCACCATGGATAGTCACACACTCCTTTTGGTAGCCGCCATCATTCTACAACAGTGCGAAGCCCTCTATAGGCTCTTTCACCTGTTCTACGTGAAGAAAAGGAGGCGTCCAAGAAGTGTCTGGGTCCGAAGATAGATCACAAGAAGAGCTTAGTACGGACTGTATAACAAGCTGATGGTGGAGCTGAGGAACAAAAACTCTTGTGCATTCCAGAACTTCATGAGGATGCCGCCAGCCATATTTGACGAAGTTGTGCAGTGGCTGACACCCAGGTTGACCAAGCAGAGCACCAACTTCCAGCCAGCCTGGACCCTGGGCTCAAGGTGGCACTCACTCTGCGCCACCTGGCCTCAGGGACCACCTACAGGAGCATGCAGTATGGCTGGAGGGTGCCATCCAACACCATCAGCATTGTGGTCAGAGAAGTGGTGCAGGCCATCATCGAAGAATACAAGGAGAAGCTCCTCCAGTGCCCCTCCACTGAAGAAGGCTGGAAGAAAGTTGCAGAGCAGTGGTATCAGAGGTGGAACTTCCCCCAAAACGTTGGAGCCATCGATGGCAAGCACGTGGCCTGCAAAGCGCCAGCCAACTCAGGATCCTCTTATCACAACTACAAGGGCTTCTTCAGCATCATCCTCTTCGCCATGGTCGATGCTGACTACAAATTCATGTACATTGATGCTTCAGGCAACGGGTCAGATTCAGATGCCCAGGTATACAATGCCAGTCACCTCAAGGAGGGGCTGGAACGCAACCTCATCATGGGCTTCCCAGATCCAGACCCCCTGCCCAACAACACACAAGATTTGCCCTACTTAATCATGGGGGATGACGCCTTCTCCCTCAGAACCTACCTAAGCCCTACACTTCCAGACTCCTCACCCGCGAAGAGAGGATCTTCAACTACAGGCTGTCCATGGCAAGGCAGGTGGTGGAGAACGACTTTGGCAACCTGGCCAACAGGTTCAGGTACTTCTCACCACCATGCAGCATCACCCAGAGACCGTGAGGAACATCGTGGAAGCTTGCTGCATCCTGCACAATCTCATGCGCACCCACTAACCAGTGTTGCAGAACAGGCTCGTGGACCTCCAACAAGGCAAAGGGGACATGGAGCCTGGGGAATGGAGGCAAGGGCGAAACCTGATAGATACTGTGGATGTGCAAGGCCCCAACAGAGCTTCACGTGAAGGGCAGAAGCAGCGCAACCTCCTGAAACACTGGTGCAACTTCCCAGCTGGAGCAGTGGAGTGGTAAGACAGGATGGTAGATGCTTAATGGATGCTTCCTTGAGCCTGTCTCATCACACTGATGAGATTGTGCCATGTATGTTGCGTGGCCCTACAATGAACAGGGCATTTAAGAAAGAGTTGTGTTTATGTTGAAATGTGTTGATAAATGATTAAATTGTTATTGATAATAAAGGGCCATAGGTGTGGACCATACAGTCCCACTATGCTTGCACTGGAGGTTTATCTATCCCACAGCTATCACCCATCCCACAGGTATCCCTGCCCATCCCACTGCTATCCTAACCCGTCCCACAGCTATTACCCATCCAACAGGTATCCCTGCCCATCCTACTGCTATCCTTACCCATCCCACAGCTATTACCCATACCACAGGTATCCCTGCCCATCCCACTGCTATACTTACCCATCCCACAAGCATGCAAAGGCTTAAACCATTTCTAAAAGTTTCCACCAAGACTTTATTGACTAAAAGAACTGAACCAAGTGTGTGAAGCAAAGATAAACTTTATTAATAACAAACTGTAAAAGCAAAATGACCCAAGTAAAGTGTCCCAAGCAAAGATAAAGTCAACAGGTAGCAACCCAGTCTCTGGCACTCCTCTCAGTCACTCTGAGGCATGCCAATAGTCTCAGGGGTGAAGGGTCCAGGTGCTGTGGAGGTGGCTGCTGCTGGTCTGAGGTGCCATTGGGAGGACAACAGGGGATGGTGTGTGGAGGAAGCTCTCAGAGAGCTGGCTAAGTCCCGTGATGTTGAGAGCCCCTTCCTCCATGACATGGGGTGTCAGTCCCAAGACCAGTGAGAGATGTTCTGAGGCCGGGCTTGGCTGTGGGGTGGAGGAAGGAGGAGTGTAGTGGGGCTGTCTGGTCTGCAGCTGAGCGAGGTGAGGCATGGGTGGCATCTGTGGCATGGGTGGCATCTGTGGCATGGGTGGCATCAGTGGCGTGGGTGGCATCTGTGGTGTGGGAGGCATCTGTGGCATCTGTGGCATTGGTGGCGTTCGATGTACTTGTGCCTGGACTGGGAAGGGCTGCCTTTGCTGCTGGAACTCCTGGTACCGTAGCCTTGGTGGGTGAGGGCCTGTGGAAAGCCTTGGAAGGGCTGTGACATCACCTGGGGTGGAGAAGCAGACCTGGACTGGGTCGGAGCAGGTTCAGCTGGGCCTGGAGGGTTGTGCAGAAGACCTGTGATCCTCTCCTTTATCACTTGGTACTGTGATTCGGACATGTCCATGAGGGTCTGGTTGACGTAGGTGAGGAAGGGCTTGCGGTTTGAGGATGGTATGTCAAAGTGTACCAGCTGAGAGAGGAGATCTACATTGCTCTTGATGGTGTCCCTGATCTCCAGCAGGACATTGTGGCTCTGCCTCTCCGGTCTGGCTCTCTGCCTGCTTTCTGTGGAGGTGGAGCTGGGGGTGGATGTGGGTTGGTCTCTGGTGGAAGTGCCCTTTCCTTGCTCCCACTGTGTCAGGGGGTCCTCCATGTGCTCTGCCACGGGGAGTGCAGCTGTTGGGGCGGTCTCCGCCATGGGGCGCTCCACAGATACCTGCCTGGACATAGGAGCTGACTCTTGGCCAGAAGAGGACTGGGTCTCTGTGGGATGCCTGAGAGAGAGGGTAGACAGAGGGGCTGCTCCTCGGTGGTGGATCTCACCCTCCAAGAAGCTGCACTTGGCGATCACATAGGTCTCCCGGTCAGTGAGCTTGACCGCGGCCTGGCCATACTTCTTGAGGTGCAGCTTCCCGTACCAGGTGTGCATGTGCTTCCACCACCTGAGGAGGACCTCCGAAGTGTAGCCCAGGCTCTCCGCCTTCTCTCTCCAAGCCGCCTGCTTCCTCTTGGTGTCTCGATAGAGCCTGTGTCCCTTCCGCCATAGGTACTCATTCTCCCTCAGCCATTTGAGCACCTCATCCTCATGTTCCTCTTTGATGCAGTATTGCCTCCTCTCCCTATCTCGCGTATGCCTCTTCCTCCCTCTGGCAGGGCCATCTGGGCCTTCATAAGAGGGGCTTCGAGGTTCTAGGGCCTACTCCACCACACCAGCAGCAGCAGCAGCAACAACAACAGCAGCAGCAGCAAAAGCAGCACCAGCAGCACCAGCAGCACCAGCAGCACCAGCAGCACCAGCAGCACCAGCAGCACCAG
>BLBF01000005.1:6563643-6580518 GCA_015471245.1 Laticauda colubrina
AGCAGCACCAGCAGCACCAGCAGCACCAGCAGCACCAGCAGCACCAGGATCATCATCAGCAGAGTATGCACCAGCAGCACCAGCAGGACCAGGAGCAGCGCCAGCAAAGTAAGCACCAGAAGAAGCCCCAGCACCAGGAGCAGTGCCAGCAGAGTAAGCACCAGCAGAAGCCCCAGCACCAGGAGCAGCCCCAGCAGAAGCCCCAGCACCAGCAGAGTCAGCCCGAGCAGCAGAAGCCCCAGCAGAAGCAGAGTCAGGGCCAGGGGGTGGGATGGTGGCCCTGTCCTTCTTGCCAGGGCTGGCAGAAGATGGCACAGGCTTCCTCTTCTTCCCCATGGTTGTTGGCTGGAGATGTGTCTGGCAGCAGGTCTTTCCTCTGAATGGTGACCTGCTTGCGAGCTGCATCCTTTTATATCCATAGGGCTGATGCAATGCATCCTCCCTGCATGCGCAGTGAACGCTTTGCATCTGCGAGGCATCCGCTAGGCATCCGCTAGGCATCCGCTAGGCATCCGCTAGGCATCCGCTAGGCATCCGCTCTGCATCCGTGTCATCCGCTAGGCATCTGCTCTGCATCTGCTCCTTCCGCTGCGCGTCCGCTTCACTGTGCTCCCCTGGAAGCCCTGCGGATGTGCCATCTGCTTCCATCTGCTAGGCTTCCGTAGAGCATCCGCTTTACATCCTCGCTACATCCTCCCCACGTCCGTTCTTTTCCGTTGTTGTCCGCTCTGTTTATGCAAATTTGGGGCACTTTTGAGAGCGGATAACAACGGATGGAAAATTTCTAATCCTGTGTCCTTTTTACATACTTTTTGCATCCGTACGCCTATGTGACAGGCCCTTTAAGAAGAATATATATTGTTGTGAGTATAGAGAATCTAAACCTTGACTCCCTCTTTTATTGTATAAAGGAGAAACTACAATACATTGTGTCTGGAAAGAAATAGAAAAAGGTTGTTTGATTAAGATATATAGAGATACATGCAGATATAGATCTTTCAACTGATAAATACCTGACTACTGGATTACTGCTCCAAGTTAAAAGTGAATTAAGAAATTAAAAAGGGGGGCTTTTTTTCTTTCTTTCTCTATTGGGGTGATATTTGAGGTTATAATTACTTTGATTAAATATTGTATCTTGAATTAAGGAAACATAGTAATCAATAAGTTTTGATTACAATATTAAGAGATTAAGAGATTAAGGTGAGAATATATCTAGGTGATTGTATATAAATGGAAATTAGATTCCCCTTTTATTATAAATAAAAGGAAAAAAGAACAAATTTAATACTTTGTGTATAAGGAAAGCAGGAGGGCTTTGTCTGAGTAGGATATTGTTAGATATATAGTGATACTGACTTTGAGATTGAGAAAGGGATAACAAGTGGTGCTAATTCTATATAATTATAATAAAGAGATTTGAAAAGAAGAAGGAATAAATTGAAAGTAAGAGTTTAAAACATATTGTAAAGGACATAATAAAATAGTTGGAAACAAATAGAGTTTGAAAATAAGACAAGGATCATGACATCAGCCTGGAGTATGGCAAAGAAGACAACAGCTAGTCCAACATTGACAATTACATCACATGCCGGTCAAAAGGCAATTGAAGGAATGTCAGGGGCAGAAAAACAAACTGTAGCCAATATGCAAACAATACAGGTTTCGTTAATGACCATTCAAGAATCCATGCTTAAAATGCAAGAACAATAGATAAAAATGCAAGAGAACATTTCACAAAATCATATGGAATTGAAAGGCAATATTAATAAATTAGAAGACAAAACTGATACCATACAGCAAAAAATGCAAAAGAATGAGCAGAAACTAGAAGAGGTGGAACTTAGAACAATTCAAAATAAAAAGAAACTGGAACTAATGGACAACAGGATGATGATAATAAATAAAAGATTAGAAGAACAGATTACCCACTTAGAGATGGACCGTGCTGCCTATTACTTGAGGTTTCAAAATATCGTTGAAAGTAGAGATGAAGATCTGAATGTGCTTATGGCAGAATTACTTGTGCCAGCTTTACAAAGGAAGACCCGAGAGATCCTGCAAGAAATTGATGAGGTCTGTAGAGTTCAAATGAGTTACGCTCGATGTAACAGGTTACCCAGAGAAATCCACATGTGATTTGCCAAGAAACAAGTATGTGACATAATATACAAGATGACGCAAAATGAACCTTTGGTTTATAAAGATAAAGAAGTGCAAACCCTGAAGCAGGTTCCCAAGAAGGTGCGTGAACAATTCTGTAAGGATTTACATGAGAGAATCATTGAGATGGGATAAAAAGAATAAGATCCACTCCTATTTCCATAGACATTTGATAAGGGACTCACTTTTACAAATGAGATTTTTGTATTTTTTGTTTTTAAAGAATAAAAAAAAATTTTTTTAAAAGAAAATGATTTCTTTAGAATGTAGATGTAAATTTTTCTTTCAGTTGAATTAGGATATCCTATGTATTTTTCCTAGGAAATAGTATGGAGGTGGTTTGTTGCAAATAGTTGCTTTAGATTTTGGATCTAATGATCATACATATATACAACTTTAAATTATAAAATATTATCATAAATATAATACGTCTTCTTTCTTTTTCTTACCTTCATTTTACTCCAACCTCGACTCTTCACAACTCTTCTTATTTGGATACTTTTGTGCTAATTCTTGCAAATTCAGTCTTGGACCTTTTGCTTTAAAACCCGAATGCCACTACCAACTAAGAAGTGAAGCGGGTCATACTGAGAATGAGACAGGTCATATTGAAGGGCAAAGCTATCATTTTTTGAGCTCTGATATCCCAGAAGATTGCAAATCAGTCAAACAGAATATCAGTTAGTGAGCATGTTCAGTCTGGACAGCTGTTTTGCCACATTCTTAATTTGTATTCATGTCAAACACTGTATTTCATGAGCCAATAAATCTATTCAATGCTAATTTGCTTTTACCTATTGCGGACTAGCCCTGTAACTTTGAAAAAAAAAACAGAATACAAAAAAGATCCATGCTTTTGAAATCTGGTTTTGGAGAATACCTTGGATAGGCAAGGAAACAAACAAATTGAACACAGCAACCTAGAATTCTTTTTGGGCAGCATAAAGGATCTGGTTCAAATTACTTTTCTTATTACCTATTATGTGAATAGTTAGCTCTCTATAGCAGAAACTTCTGCTGAGAAAGGCTAAAGGAAAGAGAAGAAGAGGATGACCAGGAATTAGAAGAATGGACTTGGTTACAGGGCCAATGAGAGCATTGTTGGAAAACCTGATGGATCAGATAAGGACAGACTGTCATAGAGAAAATCCATCTGCATGGTCATGAAGAGTCAGTATTGAGTTGATAAATGCTACAAGTCTTTGCCTTATTGCAAGGTACATCTGTCTCTGCTCTGGTCTTCTGGGATTCACTGCCCTATCTCCTGTCCAGAAATATATTTATTTCTTTATTCATGAAGGACCAGATCCAGATTCCAATTCTTCTGTGCCATTGTTGCCAAATATCTTCTAGGCCTCTTGCTTGTAGCTATCACTTTAACCCAGTGGTGCATTTCAAAAATCGGAGGTAACTGGTTCTGTCTCCACTGCTCACCACTGCTACCGGCTTGGCAGAATCAGGCCGAACTGGTAGAATACCACCATTGCTTTTACCCACTTATGCTCCCTGGAAACTGAAACTTGGCAGGTTTTTTTTAGATGAAAATATTCAAATTCAGTGCAACACAGTAACTATATACATCTGAAAACATTCTAATTACATTCAGGCTATTTTATGTCAATTTCAGACACTGTACAAAATGGCCTTTACTCAATTTCTTTTTGCAATAATATCCTGGTGAGATACAGGCAGATTAAAAACTGGCCCATAGCCACCAATAAGCTATATTTCACGATGGCATTGAACCTGGATTTCTTTGGTTCTACTCTAATATGTAAACTCCTAGCTCAGCAGTGAAATATGCACCGAACCTAAAAAAATCATACAGTCCAACATCTTTTCATACTCCAGGTTATTTGCTATTTTTACTTGAATATATTAACAAGGTGCTAGAACATTTATCGACAGGTACTTTAAAATTTGCTTTAATTAAAGTTTCAGTTGAACAGAATGCAAAATTTTCATTAACTAAATAGAAAACGCATGTTTCCCCTGGTAGTGCTTGGTGATTCTCCCCTCCCTCTCTCCCTCAAATTAAAACAAACCAACTTTATATTTTCTGCATTTCTTGCCAGTTTTGGAGCACAGTTTACAACCCACCGTAGGAATATTTAAAAATGAAGGGGGAAACAGAAATGGAGTAAGAAATCATGGCATTTCAGCTATAAATTCAGCTTGCCATGAGCTTGAACCATTTCAAGAATTTCGCAAGAGCTCTGAGGTCCCTAAAAGAGCAGATGTAGAGCTGTTGCAAAAATTGCTGTCTGGCAAAAAGAGCTACTAGAAGGAGGATATTTTAGTTTTATTTTTTGTACCAGCTTTGGGTTGTAAGCCAATTGCTTCCACTTTCCTATGAAGCTGAATATTGCCTGTCTTATATACTGTACTTCAGCCTGATTGAGATGTTCTTGCCAGATGGGCAGAGTCAGTTCTGGCAAGACAATCCCTATTGAAGTTTGGTGCTGTGCCATACAGAGCTTGTAGTTGCTGTTATTTCTATACCGTTCTTTTGCTCAGAGGGTTTCACATAAGCATATCAAAACTGTCTTATGAATATCAATAATAAAACATAATAAATAATAATAAACCAGAAAAGTGCCAATCAGGTATGAAACTGGGATTATAGAGTATTCTTTTCCCCCTTAAGTTCATTGACACCTATTTATTTGAACTGCCCCTTAACAACAGAAACACTGATATTTTCATAGCATTCTCCCAATTCATCATTGGGCAAATATAATTTCCCCAAGCTGCCCTGAGTCAAGGAGAGTGGGGCAACATATAAGTCTAAAAAGTTACTGTTGTTCACTGAGACTGAGTATACTAACCAAGCTACCATTCACTCATTCTCATTCTCTTTCTAGCCCTATGTATGTGTTATAAGTAAGTATTAGCAATAGCACTTAGACTTATATATTGCTCCATAGTGCTTTACAACATTCTCTGGGTGGTTTACAATATTGCCCCCAACAGTCTGGGAACTCATTTTACCAACCTTGGATGGATGGAACCTTGGAAGGATGGCTGAGTGAACCTTGAGCCTGGAATAATAGAGTTAGATAGTTGGAAGGGACCTTGAAGGTCTTCTAGTCCAACCCCCTGCTCAGGCAGGAAACCTGATGCCATTTCAGACAAATGGTTGTCCAATCTCTTCTGAAAAACCTCCAGTGTTGGAGCATCCACAATTTCTGGAGGCAAGTTGTTCCACTGATTACTTATTCTGTCAGGAAATTTATTCTTGGTTCTAGGTTGCTTCTCTCCTTGATTAGTTTCCATTCATTGCTTCTAGTCCTGCCTTCAGGTGCTTTGCACAATAGGTTGACTCCCCTCTTCTTTGTAGCAGCCCTTTGATATTGGAAAACTGCTATTATGTCATTCATAGTCCTTCTTTTCATTAAACTAGACATACCCAATTCCAGCAACCATTTTTATATGTTTTAGCCTCCAGTTCCCTAATCATCTTTGTTGTTCTTCTCTGTACTTTTTTCTAGAATCTCAATATCTTTTTTACAGAGCCCATCAGGATTAAACTTCAGGCTGTGGGAAGAGTTAGCCCGCAATACTGCATTCTAACAACAGTGCCACTGGGGATCCTGGTGGAAAGTATTAGAAAGTACAAAGGATAAGTAACTTTGAACTAATTAATTTTTAGTCCCATGCCTTGTTGGAGAAGTAAAATGTATAAACCCACTGCATGTCTGTCACACCCCTTATTATAGCATCAACCTATTCCGTATGTGTGTGTGTATTTGTGTACTATATTAATACAAGAGGCAACTTTTGTAGGGCAGTAGGGCAACTTTTTCTTTATGTGAATCAAATTCAAAGGAGCTCAAGCCAAATGGCTTTACACAAGTTTGCAAATTGTATGATGAGCAGTTGAGGGACCTAGCCTATTAAAGACAAGGAATGGGGGGAAACACAAGGCCACTGTCTTCTAGCACTTCAGGGGCTGTTAGAGAGAAAAGAGGTCTGACTTATTTTTCCAAAACACCAGAGGATAAGATAAGAAGTAATGGGTGGAAGCTTGTGAAAAAGAGATCCAACTTAGAAGTAAGGAGTGACTTACTGGCAAGGAAACAATTAATCAGCAGAACAGTTTGCCTCCCAGTGTTATGGGTGCTCTATCATTAGAGGTTTTCAAAAATAGACAGGATAACCATTTGACTAGGATAGCATAAGGTTTTTGCCATGATCAGGGGATTGGACTAGAATACCTCCAAGGTTCCTTCCAATCTTATGATTCTATGTTTTTTTCTCCCTTCACACGCACAGATGTAGAAACCCTTGAGGATGAGGCCACCAATAGAAAAATTCTTGTTGCATATTTGCTTGGCTACTCCCTTCACACGCACAGATGTAGAAACCCTTGAGGATGAGGCCACCAATAGAAAAATTCCTGTTGCATATTTGCTTGGCTACACATGTCTCTGCAGTTAAAAAGATGAAAAGCTGGGGAGAATTCATTATAAGAACATTTAACAAATATCTGACTTTTTAAAAATACAGTGCTGTCTGAAGAATTTTATATGACATGATGTTAAATTAATTTCTGCCATTCATGTGTAGCCGCAGACATTAGCCGAAGAAAATATACCCTAACAAGATTTACTTTTCAAGTGCCAATGGGGTACTTTCAAGTTGTGACACAGTTACAAAAAGCTGCATTGATCTGTGAAACTTCAAGCAAGCCTGCTAGACACCGTAGCATATCACTGAATTCTTTTCCAGCATTTCCAGTTTATCACTGAAATGACTCACAGAGCAATGCAAAGTGAAGCAATGCAGCCATTTCATTTCTGTTTTCTAGAGACAGCTCCCAAATCTCCCACATTAGAGATGTTAATCAATAAAAATCAGCCCGTTTTATTATCTGCGTTACGAATGTTGCAATTCTGTCCGGGGAGGGATTTTTTCCTTTCCAAATTTAAAAATCAACATAGACCAGCGAGTCCTCAACTTACAACAGTAAGTGAGTTTTACCCCACATTATGATCTTCCTTGCCACAGTTGCTAGGTGAATCATTGCAGTTGTTGCATGATCATTAAGTGAATATGGCTTCCCCATTGACTTTGCTTGGATAATCACACAATCCATTACTCAAGCCGTTACAACACAGGAGGCTAATGGAAAAGAGATCACTACAAAACAAATGACCCAGGAGATTACAGCCCAAGATCCAGGATATCTCCACAACAAAACTCACAAGGTCATCACACAGCCCATTATACCAACATTAACTCCATCAACGAATCAAGAGGCAGCAGGGCAGCCAATCAGCCCAGCACACCAGTCCCCCCCACCAGTATTTATAGAGAGACGGCAGCTCCGATCACACACTGCTTACACTGGCACAAAGCAGAAAGCACCAGCCTGATTGTTCGGGTATTTTCCCACATCATTATAGTTGTGCTTTTAAAGTTGTAGCAACGTTTCGGCAGAATCTCATCTGCCATCATCAGGCTTCTGTACTGTGTTCATCTCTGAGTCAGACTTTCACAGCCGTTTCAGTTTTAAATTTGGGGCTAGCCTACTGCTGTGCCAGAATGGTTTTTTCTTCATCCTGATTGGTTGGGAGTCTTGGTCTGTGTTTGTTAGTCTTGGAATTTGCTGAGTTCTCCTTGATTGGTGTTTCTAATATCTTCTGTCTGTTTTGTGGCTTTTTTTGTCTTGATTGGCTGGCAACATTGTGTTCCTGTATTGGAGGCTTTTAGTGCAGCTTGGCTCTGAGTAAATGAACAGCTTTCATTTATTTGGAAGCTAGGTTTCATCAGGGTGCCTGGTTGGGGTGTGTTTGAGCTGGAGTTATCAGGGGGGATCTGTTTGTGTCCAGGTGTTTGCTTGGCTTGTGGTGTGGAGATTTGTTTATTTGTGAGTGCAGGCTTCCAAATAATTGACAGTCTGGTGGAATCATCTCTTCTATTCATGCTTCCAGGTCTTTTTTCAATCTCTGAAAGCATGAATAGAAGAGATGATTCCACCAGACTGTCAATTATTGGGAAGAAAATATGACTTCAGCAACAGAGTGGTCAATGCCTGGAACACCCTACCCAGCTCCATTGTTACAGCCTCAACTCCTCACAGCTTCAACCTCAAACTGTCTACCCTGGACCTCACCCCATTCTTAAGAGGTCCTTAAAGGGGGCATATATAAGCATACCAGTGTGTCTACTATTCCTGTCTTACTGTCCACCTTTACTTCTGTTGTTCATTTTTATCTTCCTACCTATACTTGTTATCTTGTAACAGATAACTTAAAAATAAATCTTTGTTTATCTTTGATAAATAAAATATCAAAATTAATCTTTGAAAGGGTTACATTTGTCCCTAAATCACTAAACTATATAATTATTCTTCATGCCAGAAATATTTTCAGTGTCCTCCTGCTTTTTGTAAGACTTTCCCTAACTTAGCCAATCCCTCAATGCTATTAAGATTACTGCTTTTTTTAATCAAATCATACAACTGGAAGGCAACTTTGAGATTATTAATTCTAGTCTTAACACCTGTTTAATGCAGAATCCACCAGAGTCAATCTGATATAGTGATGAAGGCAGGGGTGACCAACTCAAGGATGTGGTTGAATTTGGCCCTCAGGGCCATCCAGACCTTCCCAATGTGAAGAGGAAAGATTAGGCCAGTGTGGCTTCAGCCCAGTCTACCCAATGCAAAGAGGGAACATGCCAGCAGTTTGGGGAGTGGTGTCAAGCTGGCCATGCCCAGCCAGTCGTCCATGACTGCCCCACCCCTCAAGGTCAATCACAGCCCTGATGCAGCTGTCAATGAAATTGACACCCCTGGATTAAGGCAACAAGCTATAAACTGGGTGACCATGAGTTCTAGCCCTATTTTCAGCACAAAGTCCAAGGGTGACTTTGAACTAGTCACTCTCTCTCAACCCTAGGAAGCAAGCAGTGGAAAATCACTTCTGAAAACCCTCACCAGGAAAACTGCAGCGACTGATCCAGACAGTCACCAGAAGTCAAAAACTGACAGGGGGATTCCTCTCCCAACCTCCCAATTGTGGAAGACCTTGTGTAGCTTTTCTTGAAGAATTCAAGCAGAAGAGAATTCACTGCTTCATATACAGTTTGTTCCACAAACTGATAGTTTGTAAAATCAGACAGTTTTTCCTGTTGTCTAGCCTGAATTTTCTTCCTTGTAATCAGGGGTGGTCTTCAAAAATTTTAGCAAAGGGTTCTCTGCCTGTTTGCTGGGTGGGTGTGGCCATGGTGAGCATGGCCTAGTTGGCCTCCTGCACCATAGTGGGGCATGTTTTTGCCCTCCCTGGGCTCTGGAGGCTTTCACTGAGCCTCTGGGTGGGTGAAAACAGCCTCCCTGGGCTCTGGAGGCTCTCTAGAAGCCAGAAACGGACCCATTTCTGGCCTTCCTGAACTTCCAGGACGCCCATTTTTTACCCTCCCCGAGCTTCCACGTGCACCCTACACTTACCTGCATCCAAAATGGGCTGCATGGGGATCCTGGGAGGGGAGGGGTGGGCGGGGCCAGCCAGGAGTGGGATTTGGGGGTTCTCCAAATTACACAGAATCTTAGCTAGAGCTCTCCCAAACCCCTGCAAACCCCCAGCAGCCTACCCCTGCTTGTAATGTAAACACACTGGTTCTGATCCCATTAAGCTATCCTAAAGACTCTAGCTATTATACATTGATGCAAACAATAGATCACACCTTATTTTAATTCCACAGTTAAACCCCTGTAACTTCCGATGTAATTGATAATGTTTATCAAACAATATGTAGAGTTATATATAAAGTAAGCCTCACCTAAACTTTGTTTAGTTCTCCCTCGCTGTATTCCCTATCCTTTTGTCTCCAAAATGCACATCACTGACATGCTGTAATATCAATTTTCTGCAGCACTTCTGCAATTCATGGAAGTTTTCCTCTTTGAGAAAAATTCTCATCATTCCTAAGCTTTCCTCTGCTTAGCTTCAATATTTTACTTCCATTTGAAAACAGATCAGATACCTCATCTACAGTCTAGTGTCACAGGGGCTATAATTTCCTACTTAATCTTTCTATATGCATTTTTACAGCCAATATCCTTTCATTCCTCAAACTCACTACACTTCTACATTCAGAAAAGTTTTATAGTAATATTACCAGGCAGCCATCAGGCAGGGGTGGGATTCAAATTTTTTATTAACAGTTTTTGTGGGCGTGGCTGAGGTGGTGGGCATGGCTTGGTGGTCATGTGACTGGGTGAACATGGCTTAGTGGTCATGTCATTGACTGGGTGTGGCCAACTCAATATCACTCACATCGAAGCACGCATCTCCTCGCCTGACCTCTCATGACTGTGGGGATGCTGCAAAAGTCCTAAGTGTGAAAAACAGTCATAAGTCACTTTTTGCGGTGCCATTCTACCTTTGAATGGTCACTCCACACAAGCAAAGTACCAGCAAAGGAGAGGAAAAAAGCTCCAGAGATGTTTCTGAGACAGGAAGTCTAATCCTGCCAAGAATGTAATAAGGGTTAATGGAGATGCAGTTTCTGTAAGCAACATCAGAATGTTTCCTTCCTGCATTCCTTACAGGATTAGGCCAATAATTTCTTCTAACAACCAGTTCTCCAAACTGCTTAGAATGTTAACAATCAATTCTAGCGAATAGGTGCAACCTGGTAGAATCCCACCTCTGCCATCACGGCATTCATTTATATTATTTACAATCTTCTTTGCCATTAAGTGTCAGAAAGGGTTTTTTTAAAAGGAATATAGCAATAGCACTTAGACTTATACACTGCTTCATAGTGTAGCCTTCTCTAAGTGCTTTACACAGAATCAGCATATTTCCCCCAACAATCTGGGTCCTGATCTTAACCAAACTCATAAGGATGACAAGCTGGCTCAACCTTCAGCTGTTGAGACTTAAAGCCCCTGTCACACTGCACCAACGGATGGAAAGAGGATGTAAAATGGAGAAAAACACTTGCCATCCATTGGTTAACGCGATGCTTCCGTTCTGTACTCACTGCCTCCATTTTGCTTCCTCTCTATCCGTCCAGCATCCATCTATTGACATTTCATCTGCTCAAAAGGTTTTGAGCTGCTCAAAACTTTTGAGTGGAAAATGTATCCAACGCATCCGTTCTGCATCTGCTAGGCATCCGTTACGCGTCCGCTACATCCGCTAGGCATCCGCTGCACATCCGCACAACTCAAATCCGCTCCAGCGGAAAACAAACACAGGGAGGAAGTGAAACGGACACAGAACAGATGCGCAGCATTAGTAGCACGGACGGAGAAAGGATGAAAGTGGATGCAGCACGCAAAGAAAGCATTTAAAACGGAAAAAACGTTCGCAGAGGGGACCTATCTCGAATATTAAGGATGTCTAGAGGATGCCTAGAAGATGCAAAAGGACACATAGGGGGAAACGTATATTGCCTTTAAAAAGGGGGAGCAACTCACCTGGATCTCACTTTCAGACCAGAAGCCCTGCTGTGCAGACCTCTGCAGCCTTCATCTGCCTCTTGCTCTTCCACAGCATCCAGTCATGTCCACCTTGGATCATAACAAACTCCTTTTGGTAGCCACCATCGTTCTGCAACAGTGCGAAGCCATCTACAGGCTCTGTGAACTCTACTACGGGACAAGAAGCGTCTGGGTCTGAAGATGGATCGGGAGAAGAGCAGTGTATGGACTGTACAACAAGCTGATGGTGGAGCTGAGGAACAAAGACCCTCGTGCATTCCAGAACTTCATGAGGATGCTTCCAGCCATGTTTGATAAAGTTGTGGAGTGGCTGAGACCCAGGTTGACCAAGCAGAGCACCAACTTCCAACCCAGCCTGGACCCTAGGCTCAAGGTGGCACTGACTCTGCGCCACCTGGCCTCAGGGACCACCTACAGGAGCATGCAGTACGGCTGGAGGGTGCCACACAACACCATCAGCATTGTGGTCAGAGAAGTGGTGCAGGCCATCATCGAAGAATACCTGGAGGAGCTCCTCCAGTGCCCCTCCACTGAAGAAGGCTGGAAGAAAGTTGCAGAGCAGTGGTATCAGAGGTGGAACTTCCCAAAAAGTGTTGGAGCCATAGATGGCAAGCACGTGGCCTGCAAAGCACCAGCCAAGTCAGGGTCCACTTATTTCAACCACAAGGGCTTCTTCAGCATCGTCCTCTTCGCCATGGTCGATGCTGACTACAAGTTCATGTACATCGATGCTTCAGGCAACGGCTCATCTTCAGATGCCCAGGTATACAACGCCAGTCATGTCAAGGAGGGGCTGGAACGCAACCTCATCATGGGCTTCCCAGATCCAGACCCCCTCCCCAACGACACGCAAGATGTGCCCTACTTCAACGTGGGGGATGAAGCCTTCTCCCTCAGAGCCTACCTCATGAAGCCACACACTTCCAGACTCCTCACCCATGAAGAGAGGATCTCCAACTACAGGCTGTCCAGGGCAAGGCGGGTGGTGGACAATGCCTTTGGCATCCTGGCCAACAGGTTCCAGGTACTTCTCACCACCATGCAGCATCACCCAGAGACCGTGAGAAGGATCGTGGAAGCTTGTTGCATCCTGCACAATCTCATGTGCACCCGCTACCCAGTCTTGCAGAACAGGCTTGTGGACCTCCAACAAGGCAATGGGGACATGGAGCCTGGGGAATGGAGGCAAGGGCAAAATCTGACAGACACTGAGGATGTGCAAGGCTCCAACAGAGCATCACGTGAAGGGAAGAAGCAGCGCAACCTCCTGAAACACTGGTGCAACTCCCCAGCTGGAGCAGTGGAGTGGCAAGACGGGATGGTAGATGATTAATGGATGCTTCCTTCAGCCTGTCTCATCACACAGATGAGATCGGGCCATGTATGTTGGGTGGGCCAGCAATGAACAGGGCATTTAATAAAGAGTTGTGTTTATGTTGACATGTGTGGATCAATGATTACATTAGTATTGATAATGAAGGGCCATAGGTGTGGCACCTGGGAGGGTGGACCATACAGTCCCACTATGCTTGCACTGGAGGTTTATCTATCCCCACAGCGATCTCAACCCATCCCACAGCTATCTTAATCCATCCCACAGAAATCCTAACCCATCCCACAGGCATCCCTGCCCATCCCACAGCTATTACCCATCCCAAAGGTATCCCTGCCCACCCCACTGCTATCCTTACCCATCCCACAAGCATGCAAAGGCTTAAACCATTTCTAAAAGTTTCCACCAAGATTTTATTTAATAAAATAAATGAGGCAAGTGTGTGAAGCAAAGATAATCTTTGTTAATAACAAGCTGTAAAAGAAAAATGACCCAAGTCAAGTGTCCAAATAAAGTCTACAGGTAGCCACCCAGTCTCTGGCACTCTTATTGGTCACTCGGAGGTGTGCCCAGTCTCAGGGGTGAAGGGTCCAGGTGCTGTGGAGGTGGCTGCTGCTGGAGTGCTGGTCTGAAGCACCACTGGGGTGCCTGGCCCCGAGAGGACAACAGGTGACAGTGTGTTGAGGAAGCTTTCAGATAGCTGGCTCAGCCCCGTGATGTTGAGAGCTCCTTCCTCCATGCCATGAGGTGTCAGTCCCAATACCGATGACAGATGTACTGAGGCTGGGCTTGGCTGTGGGGTGGAGGAAGGAGTAGTGTAGTGGGGCTGTCTAGTCTACAGCTGTGTGAGGACTGCGTGGGTGGCATCGGTGGCATGGGTGGCATCAGTGTCGTCAGTGGCATCAGTGGCGTGGGTGGCATCGGTGGAACCGGTGGCAATGGTGGCATCCGATGAGCCTGTGCCTGGACTGGGAAGGGCTGCTGCCTGTGCTGCTGGACCTCCTGGTAGCCTTAGCCCTGGTAGGTAAGGGCCTGTGGAAAGCCTTGCAATGGGAGGGACATCACCTGGTGTGGAGGAGCAGACCTGGACTAGGTGGGAGCATGTTCCTCTGGATCTGGAGGGTTGTGAAGCAGCTCGGTGATCCGGTCCTTCACCACCAGGTACTGGGGTTCTGCCATGTCCATGAGGGTCTGGTTGACATCGGTGAGGAAGGGCTTGCGGTTGGAGGATGAGGAGTCGGTGTGGACCAGCTGAGAGAGGAGATCTATGCTGCTCCGGATGGTGTCCCTGATCTCCAGCAGGAAAGTGTGGCTCTGCCCCTCCTGTCTGGCTCTCTGCCTTTCTGTGGAGGTGGAGCTGGGGGTGGATGCGGGTAGGACTGTGGTGGAAGTGCCGTCTCCTTTCTCCCACTGTGCCAGGGAGTCCTCCACACGCTCCGCCATGGTTAAAACAACTGTCCGCTGGTTCTCCGCCGTGGGATGCTCCACAGAAACCTGCCTGGAGACAGGAGCTGACTCTTGGCCAGAAGAGGACTGGGTGTCTGCGGGCTGCCGGAGAGAGAGGGTTGTGAGAGGGGCTGCTCCTCGGTGGAGGATCTCACCCTCCAGGAAGCTGCATCTGGCCATGACGTAGGTCTCTCTGTCTGTCAGCTTGACCGTGGCCTGGCCAGATTTCTTGAGGTGCAGCTTCCCGTACCAGGTGTGCGTGTGCTTCCACCAGCCGAGGAGCACCTCCGAAGTGTAGCCCAGACTCTCTGCCTTCTCTCTCCAAGCAGCCTGCTTCCTTTTGGTTTCCCTGTAGAGCCTGTGTCCCTTCTGCCATTGATACTCGTTCTCCCTCAGCCACTCCAGCATCTCATCCTCGTGTTCCTCCTCAATGGAGTATTGCCTCCTCTCCCGTTCTCACATATGCCTCTTCCTCCCTTTGGCAGGACCAGATGGGCCCTCATCAGAGGGGCTTCCAGGTTGTAGGGGCTGCTCCTCCACACCACCACCAGCAGGATCATCAGCAGCAGCAGCACCAGCAGCAGCACCAGCAGCACCAGCACCAGCAGCACCAGGATCAGCAGCAGCAGAGTAAGCACCAGCAGCGCCAGCAGCACCAGAAGCACTAGCAGCACCAGAAGCACCAGCAGGATCAGGAGCACGAGCAGGACCAGGAGCACGAGCAGGACCAGGAGGACGAGCAAGACCAGGAGCATGAGCAGGACCAGCAGGACAAGCAAGACCAGGAGCACGAGCAGGACAAGCAGGACCAGCGGGACGAGCAAGACCAGTAGGACGAGGAGCAGCTACAGCAGAGTAAGCACCAGCAGAAGCACCACCGCCAGAAGCAGCATCATCAGCTCCTCCAGAAGCAGCATCAGCAGAAGCCCCAGCACCAGGAGCAGTGCCAGCAGAGTAAGCACCAGCAGAAGCACCACCGCCAGAAGCAGCATCAGCAGAGTAAGCACCAGCAGAAGCACCACCACCAGAAGCAGCATCAGCAGAGTAAGCACCAGCAGAAGCACCACCGCCAGAAGCAGCATCATCAGCTCCTTCAGAAGCAGAAGCAGCAGAAGCCCCAGCCCCAGAAGAGTGAGCCCATGCTGCAGAAGCCCCAGCAGAAGCAGAGTGAGGGCCAGGGGGTGGGAGGGTGGCCCTGTCCCTCTTTCCAGGGCTGGTAGCAGATGGCTGAGGCTTTCTCTTCTTCCCCATCGTTGTGCGGTTGCTGGCTGGCAGCAAGGCTGGCAGGCAGGCAGGAAGGCTGGCAGGAAGGCAGACACCAAGGCTGGCAGGAAGGCTGGCAGGCAGGCTGGCAGGAAGGCTGGCAAGAAGGCAGGCAGCAAGGCTGGCAGGCAGGCTGGCAGCAAGGCTGGCAGGCAGGCTGGCAGGGAGGCTGGCAGGGAGGCTGGCAGGATGGCAGGCAGCAAGGCTGGCAGGCAGGCATGCAGGGCAGGCTGGCAAGGCACTCGATGTGTCTGGAAGCAGGTCTTTCCTCTGAATGGTGACCTGCTTGGGAGCTGCCTCCCTTTATATTTGCGAGGCTGATGCAATGCATCCTCCCAGCATGCGCAGTGAATGCTAGGCATCTGCTAGGCATCCGCTAGCCTTCCGCTGTGCATCCGCGAGGCTTCTGCTGTGCATCCGCTTCATCCGCTAGGCATCTGCTGTGCATCCGCTTCATCTGCACGGCGTCCGTTCTGCATCCACTGTATCCGTTCCACGTCCACTTTGCTGCGGCCCCCCAGAAGCCTTGCAGATGTGCCATCCGCTCCCATCCGCTTCCATCCACTAGGCTTCCGTTCCGCATCCGCTTTCCATCCACCCTGCATCCTCCCCCCGTCTGTTCTTTTCCGTGCTATCCGCTCTGGTTATGCAAAATTTTGCCCCTTTTGAGAGCGGATAACAACGGATGGAACATTTTTCTCGTCCGCTGTGTCCTTTTTACTAACATTTTGCATCTGTTGGCCAGTGTGACAGGGCCTTAAACTGTCAAAGTGCTGGCAGTCAGCAGAAGCAGCCTGCAATGCTACATTCTATCCATTGCACCTCCATGGCTCTTAAATAAAGTAAAAAATTCCATGCATATGGGAATGAAAGCTTATGAAATGTATTTATTTATTTGAAGGATATTATAATTATCATGTGAACTAATTCAGAATACCAAGCACTGCCAGTGGGTCTTGTGGACATACTCAAAGGATACCTATTGGCCAAGAAACACAAACTAAAGTGCAGTATAAACTTTGAAATCGTAATAATGCAATACACTGTGGCCAGGAATGTAAATATTCTGATATTTATCAGATATTTAAAAATAAAATATTTAAATATTTTATTTAAACCATGTTTAAAACTTCAAGAAAATGAGGGGATGTGATCTAGATAGCTTCTGTTAGGGATAACATTGTTCACCCTAACTGTTTTAGGTGAAATACTA
>BLBF01000005.1:6590518-6656937 GCA_015471245.1 Laticauda colubrina
GTGCCTTTTATATATGGGAGGAGGGCTTTGATGTTCTCTTGTTCTCTTTCTTGGATTTTGGTTGGGGTTTCTTTTTGGATTACATGGGTAATCTTCTTTGGAATCCATTGGCTGTTAGTACATTAGTGAGAGTGTCTAGTTTTGCATTTCTTCTTCAAAGTTATCTCTGTACTCCTCTACACTTAAAGTTAGCAGACATCTGGGAAAAGAAGAACGTGTGCTCCTTTTTGTCCTCATGTCCTCCATCCATATATATAATTTGATAACAATAAAACCATCTTAATTTCTCTTACTCTATCATTTTTCTCATATATAATGTGGTCTTATTCCACTTTAATTCCAATTAAACTTATTTCTTTAATTTTTAAAGTAATTCCCAATAAATTTTAAACTTCAGATCTCCCCAATCTATATTTCTAAAAAAAATACCAAAATATATTTCCATGTGGAATCCCCCATTTATATTATCATTAACCCTCATCTCTAAATCTATCTGCCTTATAGTTTCTTGTAATTTTAGCCAGTTTTCCCTTTTCTAAGTTTTTTCTGGTCTTTCTTCTTAATTCCTTTTTTCCCCTTCTCGTATTATTTTTATTTTCATCATCCAATCACTTATTTTCCCCCCCACTTTTTCCTGTTCTCTCTTTTGCAATTTCTTCTTGTACAGCTTCTTCTTGTCCTTTTGTGAACTGCATCACCATTAATTTTTCTGCCGGTATATCCAATAGTTCCATTCTTTCTTTTAACATTCTTCTCACAGTTTGCAGTTCCAATCTGAATTCTTTGCATATTTCTTCCATTTTACTTTATCAGTTGAGTTATTCTCTATTTCATTAAAAGTCAGTGTCTTTTATTTTAATCCTTGCCAAAAATATCCATTTATCTCTTGTTATTCCTTCTGTTTCCTTGTCACAGTCAACACCAAGATATTTTCTTCACTTGTCCCTTTGTTGTAATCCCCCCCTTTTTTTGGTGTTTCTGGGGTTATTGTTATAATATAGTCTTTTATTTCTTTTCTCATTCACACATTTGTAAGACCAGTAATTTTCCATAAAACCATAAGAAAAAAGTACCTTTAACCATTAGGTGGTGCTCTTACATTGCTTTCCACTTTTTAAAATTCTTTTTTCCTTTTTCATTTGTATTAATTCTGCTAAGTTTTGACCATTAGCTTTTTTAAATATAGTCGATTCCAGCAAGTCCAGCATTCTGTCCAGTGCCTAATTAATGCCAATTTCTGTATCTTGCCCCAAACCTGGTCTCCAATTCTGTTATAGTCCTTATATAGTCCAATTTTTAATTTACCTTTTAATTTCCTCTTATTTTCCATTCGCCAATGCCACACTCTTAAACCAGGACTCTTTCCTTTTGTTTCTCAGAGTTATCTTTTAAAAATCCAAAATCTTTTGCCTGGTTACATGCTGCTCACCACTTCACATTCCAGCACACACTTGAATCCTGGAAGCTTCTCATCTTCAGGGCAGCCATTAAGACTGCCATTACCTCCTGTCTTCAAGGGGAGTATACGTAGCCAGGGAGGGGAGTTGCAGCTCCCCTTGACCCAACTGGCAGTCTCCCCCTCTTTCCCCACCTCTCCAAGGTGGATCCGGTCCCATTAGGACCCTCCAACAGGTTGAGCATGGATCAAAGTCGTGCATGATCGTGGTCTTTGGTCTGCTATTGTGAGACAACCCAGAAGCAAAACATCGCACACAGAGTTTTAGACATTTACAGTGGTTTATATACAAGACATATATACAGAAATATATGTGGTTGACAAAATACCTTACAAGCAATTAATCTTCTTCTCAACTCTACACAGAGAATTCTGCAATGGATACAGGACATAAGGAGAGAGAACACTCCCTCTAATGGCTACTTTATATAAACTTCTGTGGACTCATTCTTTAAAAGAGCAATAGCCATGCTGTGCTGATTCATCCTAAACTGCATCTGACTTACAGCAGCTGGCAGCTATTAAGTCTTATACGTCAACACTCCTCCCATTTAAAGCTGCACAGCTGATAATCCAAACACTTTAACATAGTCCTTATATTTTTCTACAGATATAGGCTTTGTTAACATATCAGCATAGTGATTACAGTCACTAGAGTATTGCTGTAATCTGATCAGTTTCCCCTTTACAGCTTCCCTAATATTACAGTATTTAATGTTTACTCCTACTTCCAATGCGATCTCCTGTCGTCATTGTTATACATGCAACATTGTCTTCAAACATTGGTACTGCGTCATTTACATTTACATCTTTTGACAATTGTCCATCCATATTATTTCTGAACAAATCTCAGACAAAGCTATGATTTCCACTTCAGCAGTAGAGAGTGCTATTGAAGGTTGTTTTCTGGATTTCCATCCAATTATAGTGTCAGCAAGCAATATTACAAACCATGTGCAACTAGCTGTGCTTCACACTGCAGTTCATTATTGTGTAACAATACATCTGTGTAACACCATTTGCACCTCACTGCCCGTTTTCCTTTCTGGCAATGACATAATCTCCTGGCAATTTTGGGATTCATACCTAACATT
The DNA here is from genome assembly GCA_015471245.1 of Laticauda colubrina. Taxonomy (NCBI): domain Eukaryota; kingdom Metazoa; phylum Chordata; class Lepidosauria; order Squamata; family Elapidae; genus Laticauda; species Laticauda colubrina. Next base: position 6,593,069 of record BLBF01000005.1, read on the forward strand.
GTATGCTCTAACTTCACTTGCAGTGAATGGTTTGGGAGGTATACCTTTATTATTCCTCTCAGATCTCCTTGGAATTAATTATATGTTCCTGTGTTACTGTCTCTCTCCTCTTCTATATCTATATCCTCTGTGATTTCACTTTTTATCACAGGTCTACTCTCTTCTATATCTATATCTGACCTGGTTTCCTGTCCCTCCTTCCCTGTCTCACCTTCTGGAAATCTGGGAGTACACATTGGCATGAACACCTTATGATTAACATGTACTTTGTTCCAATTGTTCTGCTCTGCAAAACTAGCAGATCTTGAAATCATTGCCTGTTTGAAACATATAAACCTGTATCCTTTTGTTCCTGGCTCATACCCAACAAACCTAAGCGTCCTGACCTTATTCTGTCCTTTTCTACTGGTACCTTGTGAAATATGTATCCAGGCATAACTGCCAAATGTCCTTAAATGAGCTAAAATGATGGTTTCCTTCCATGCAACAAGAAATATGATGTTTCTTGTATTGTCACATCCCATAACCTTTTAATGATATAATCTACTGTCTTCATGGCTCCCCCCCCCCAGTATATTTTACTCATGCCTGCACCAGCAACCTTCTGTAAGCAACACCTGAATGTTTCCTTCCTGTCCTCCTTATAAGATTAGGCCAGTAATTTCTTCTAACAACCAGTTCTCTGGACTGCTTAGAATGTTAACAACCGGTTCTAGCGAATAGGTATGAATCTGTAGAATCCCACCTCTGATTTTGACCTATTTCCAACTGAGTGTCACTGAGGTCATAAATGGAGCTTTCCCTGACAGTGAATGATCAACTTTAAGTCTCCCATTTCTTATTGAAACTGTCACTGAACAAAAACACCTTACAAAGGCAATTCTCTGCAACTTCCTCTCTTTTCCATCTAGGCAGTATTCAGCAGGTTCTGACCAGTTCTGGAGAACTGTAGCACAATTTTTGAGTAGCTTGGAATACCACCTCTGACTGGGCCTGCCCCCATCTATTCTCTGCCTCCCAAGTCCCAGCTCCTTTTGTTGCCCTGCACAGGAGAATGGAGCTGGAAAGCAGGTTAGTGGGGTGGGGTAAGAATGGGGATTTTGCAGTATCCTTCTCCTGGAATAGGGTGGGAATTGAGATTTTACAGTATCCTTCCCCTGCCACACCCACCAAGCCACATCACATCCACCAAGCCACATCTACCCACCAAGCCACACCCACAGAACTTGAAGTAAAAAAATTTGAATCCCACCACTGCTCCCACTTCTAGTTTTGTCCTGCCCCTGGAGATTAAAGGTTTCAGGAATGGGATTTGTAGGAAGAAAGAGGGCACTTCAGTCTGGACAATGCTTCATGAAGGACCTTCAAGAGATTGCATCTTGCTTTTGCTTCAGTTGCCATAAGGTGGGGGGGACTTACTATCATGTTTGGCATCCTCAATTGAGGACTGATGGTTCTCTCCAAATCCTTATGTCGTTGTCTAGGTAGCTCCTCCAATATATTCTCCTCCAGGATGATGAGATCCCATGAAACCTCTGCGTGTGCCATTTCCTCTTGTACGTGGATCTTAGTATTTCAATGACTTATCTCCCTTTATTTTGGCCTGCTCATTCTATTCTTAACACCATTCCTTAAGCATCTTAGAACCTACAGCTTTTGGTTTTGATTTCATTTTGGTGTAGTTTAATGCTGTAATATAGTGTTGCTTTGCTATATGTGCAAAGGGCTATCAATATAAAAAGTAAAACAATTTATTTTTATAGACTGTGATATCTAGAAATTGATTTCAGTGTTTCCCATGCACAGGATCTCCCTTTAAGGTATTCCAGTCTTAGACTAGAATACACACATAAAATCTATACTAATTCCTAGATATAACACAACAAAGGATCCATGATTCAGTAAGAAATTCCAGAAAGCTTTTTAAAAGTTAAAACAGCTTACTCATATCTTATAATACTCATTGTTGCATTGTCATACTGTTGAGCAAAAAATGGCAACAAAGTAACCATCCACAACCATATGGTCTACCAGAACAAAAAAAATAAATACAGTATTCACGATCTTTCCCTGACTTTCTTTTTTTAAATGAAGGACCTGTTGAGTTATCTCATTGGAGCACCTAAATCTAAATTTCCATTCTTAATATGTCAACATAAAATCTTCAGAACTATAATCTTAGTAGTTTTGCAGAGCTTTCATTTGGGAATGACTGTTGAAGCCTAACCCAATGCAGATGCAATTCATATCAAAACAAGGTATTATTCTCCGGTTACCTTAACAATCACTATAAAATCAATGGAGGCTGCCATGGTAACAACAACAAAAACCTAGAAAGAGGAATGGTTGAATCTGATTGGATGGGAATCTTAACACCAAAATTCTATAATTCACATCTCCAGTGTCTTTTTATTGTTAAAATTTAAGTTAACTCAGATTAACTGATAATTAATAAACACATCTATGGATCCATCTAATTAAATTATTTGTGATGTTCCAAGAGAACAGATACTTGCCATCAGACATAGAAGACCTAATTTTGTCAGTCATCCCAGATTCACCAGACGGAAATCATGACCCAATGAGCTGGCTTTATTTTACTGTTATAGAAATCCTGCAAATCTGAAAGCATGAACCTCCCACCATCTCCTTTACAGGCTGAGAAGCAAGAACGAGTTCCTTCTCAACCACTTGCTCCTCCACTCATTATGTACACTATGCCCTCTCTTATCTTTGTCCTGTTTATGTAGATTTTTCTAACATACAGTATAATAACATCTTCTGTCTTTGTGCATGTAATAACTCTAGGAGATGACTAGGCCAAGCCTGAAGGAAGGATCAAATGTGTCTTCAGTCTCAAGTCCCTTTCATGCTCAAAGAGATCTGTCAGCCCATCTTGAATTCCATTGACTGTTATTAAGTCAGATTTTTGGAGAGAGCATAAGTTTGCAATAAATCTTTATATTCATTTGAATTGCCTGGACTTCCTGATTTTCCATGCTTGATAATAACTAACGAGAGCATACAAAACAATTGCTAGACCAATACTTGAATACAGCTCATCAGTCTGGAACCCACATTATGTATCTGATGTTAATACAGTTGAGAAAGTCCAGAAATATTTCACAAGAAGAGTTCTCCACTCCTCTACTCGTTGCAGAATACCTTATGCCACCAGACTTGAAATTCTAGACCTAGAAAATCTAGAACTAAGCTGCCTTCAGTCCAATCTAAGTATAACATATAAAATTATACATTGCAATGTCCTACCTGTCAATGAATACTTCAGCTTCAATCATAACAATACAAGAGCACACAACAGATACAAACTCAAGGTAAACCGCACCAAACTTGATTGCAGAAAATATGACTTCAGTAACAGAGTGGTAGATATCTGGAATACTCCACCTGACTCTGTAGTTTCTTCCCCAAATCCCAAAAAATTTAACCTTAGACTGTCTACTATTGACCTCACCCCTTTCCAAAGAGGTCTGTAGGGGGTGTGCATAAGCACACCAACGTGCCTACCATCCCTGTCCTATTGTTTCTTTCTCTTTTCTTCTTATATGTATCAATTTCATGTATCCATAACTATGTTTATACTTATACGTGTTATCTTATAATTGCTTGACAAAATAAATAAATAAATAAATAAACCTTGCTGCACTTATGATATATAAAACTAATAGTCCATGAACCTTTTCTAGGGATTGTCTGTAAGTCTTAATAAGAAAAGTTCCAGTTTCATTTGAAATGTTATTTTTTAAAATTCTGTGCAGTACCATATATAACGTACCTAGTTCTGGCTTTATTTTTTCACAAGGGTACCATGCATGACAAAACAGGCCTTCAAGTTTTTCACATTATGTCTAATGCTGTCAGAGCTGCCCCAATCTGATCCCTTAGGGAAGAAAGACCCTCAACTCCATTTGGTTGAAGCAAAAGGTTCTTTTACGAAAAGATGTTGGCTGCAGTAAAGTCAGGCTAGGTCTGGGTTTCCTGTGCTCAAAAGATACAGAAAGGTTTCCCCTCATCCCATCCACCCCCCCCTCCCCGTAACCAGTCCATCTTTAGCCAATCAGAACTCACCAAAGTGTTTTGAAAATGTGAGATTTTTTGGAGTAATCCACAGTCATTCTCAGGTGTCTGGCCTTGGATACTGGTACAAACTGGTTCCAAGCTTCTTTGGTCTTTATCACCTGTCATTTCTCCTCCCTATTTCCCACCACATACATACATAGCGTTACTGCCATCTATCCTCCCCCCACTTTCTAGGCTTTGATGGCAGGATGCCTGCAAGGTGCCAAGCCAAGCCTGGCAGACCTGACAAATGTTATTAACTCTAGTGAACTAACAAAAATGCCCATTAATGTTGATATGTAGGGAGGGGGAAACATTCTGGAAGATTTTGTCTAATTTTGCATATAATTTGAGATTCAGAGTCCTGGTAGTATTTATATTATATTTTTAATTGGATCATCAGCAGAATTAGTGTGTTTGCCAATTCTGTAACTGATTCACTGGTGGAGTTAGAGGGATTTGGGACAAAAGTACATCACCCATTTAGTCATATTCTCGAAACATAGACCCTGGGTTAAGCTTCACTTCCTGCACCACTGGAAACATAACTTGAATTGTTACAGTTGCCTCAGCAGTGTTGATCTAAATTTTCAGTTTAGTTTGTACTCATCACACTTACAGTCAACCCCTATAATCCAGATCAGGTCAAATCCAACACTCAAAAATAAAGCTCAATTATGTATTTATATAACATTAATACTAAAACAGTTAGCATTTTGCTAGTATTAGCAAAACGGGAAGGAAAGTTGGCAATAAGGGAGACAAAGAGACATGAATAACAGGGAAGAATTAATATTACCTATTAAACATAGTTATTTATCAAAAACTTTAAGCACAGAACTTTCCAGAGATTGGACAGAATAGTGTATCCAACATTAGGAAATCTTTCTAGTTTGCTTTCTTTTCTAGAAAACCCCACAGCCACCTAGGAGAGGTGAAGGAATTATGATTATTTCACTCTTCTCCTACTTCATATAACAGTCATCCTGAAACTACTGAATCAATGTATTTTTTTTTGAGAAGGTATTTTTAATTTTAACAACAAAGACAACAAATAAAATCATCTTTCAATTTTACAGTGTGTCAATTAGATACATATATCTTGTGTGCATAATAATGTTATACATTTCTTGTTATACATTTATAAACCATTCTAATCAACATTTATATCATATTGTTCAAATATTATATTATCACTGACATTATAATGTTATCTTTTAAAACATATCTCATTCTTACTAAGTTATATTCATTCTCTTAATATTAATTAAGTTCTATCAAGTCAGTATCAACTCAGCAACCAAACAGACTTTCCCTGGGATTATCTGTCACTGACCTGGCCTTTCAGATCTTCTTAGCTATAACAACTATAACTGAGTCTATATGTGTTCCTGCTCGTTATCTTCTTTTCTTTTGTTCTACCTTTTTCAGTATTATGTATTTCTCAGGAGAGATAAGCTTCCACATAGTGTGTCAAAAATACAGGAATTTGAGCCTGTTCATTTGTACCTCAAGGGAGAACTCTGGATTGATTGGTTCTATTTTTTGAAAAGATCTTGGCTGGCGATGATATTCTCAGGAGTGTTTTTCAAAGCAGACTTCAAAAGCATCACTTTTCTATTTGGTTTCTTCAAAATCCAAATTTTAATATAAATAGATACAGATATATGACAACATCTAAATGACTTTCCCAATGCCTCCATTGTTACTCTGTCAAATGATAGTGATGGGATATTTCTTGATCAATGATTGCTTTACTGTTGATAGTTGATATGGTTAAATATGACTGGAAAACCAAACTTAAGAACAAAGAGAGATGGCAAAATTAAGAGTGTGCACTCAAAGCAGAAGTTTGAGCAAATTCATGTAAGAATGGCTTCCTTATCTATCACATCACATCACAACAACAAGGCAAACTCAGATACTTAGAATGTTGTTTTTATAGTTGTAATAAGAAATAATGAGTCACAGTTTAACAGGAACTTCTAATAGGTTTTCAAAAAAGTGCTTGACCCAAAGATAGAAGTAGCTAAGCTGAAAGATTATTGGCATACTAGGTTGCTTACAAAGCCATCAGCAAAACTCCTTCTTTCTTACCACCCCCATCTCTCTACTGAGCATATGAATTACCAGTCAAGGTAAGAAGTGCAGCAGCAGGAGAGAGAAATGGATAAATGATGCAAGAGAATGGCAATGATGGCAGTGAGTGGCCAGGGTTAACTTGGCTTACAGCCATTTGCACAATGTTTGAAAACAACACTGAAAAAGGTGATTTATTATTGTTTTTCACACTTATGACAGTTGCAGTATCTTCATGGTCATGTGATTAAAATTTGGACGTTTGGCAACTGTCATGTAATTGTGAGGTGGAAGGAGATAAAAAAACCACCAAAAGATTCATTGATCCAAGGAAAACAAGGTTTTATTCACGTGTCTGCAGAGACGGGTTCCCTCAGGCATTGAAGGAACACAGAGCAAAATTCAGGCAGCATTTTTATCCCCTAACTGTCCGCCCCCTCATACGAGGGCTTGGCTCACATTCTTTCTGTTTTCAAATTGACACATATATTTTGAAGGTTTATACTGGTTCCCTATCTAGCAAACGCAGTTACATGGTTTCTGACACCTCAGCACTTTATTACAATTCCTCATTGTTCTAGCTTCATCTTGTTTTTTTTCTCTTGTGCACAAACTGGAACACTTTCTTATTTAGCAGAGCTATTGAGTTTGAGACACACTTCCTTATTTAATTCAATGGGCCATCCAACATGACTTCGGTTCTGCTCACAATCCCCCCTTTTCTTTTTCCACTCTTGTCTCAAACTCAAGTAGCAGATCCTCTGCTTCTTTCAGAGTGATTTCTCTCTAATACATCATTAGAGGTTCTGCTTCCTGCTTCTTCTCAAATCTTGAACCCAAGGATTTCCCTATCTTTCCACACGTTGTTATTGCACCAGGGAGACACTGAACACAACAACACAATACACAGCATATAATAATCAATATAATCCCCATTATGGTAGATCTAAACCAAGTGGAACTGGGAAGCCAAGACCATAGTGCTCCCCACAGGTCTGGCAATGAGGGGTCACCTCTTTGTGATAATGGATTAGAGCGAATACGTTCTTCCATTACTTTTACTGTCTTTGTAATATTAGGTTGGAAATCATGGATGTATACACAGCAATGTGAATGAATCAGAGCACACACACACCCTTTTGTAGCTAATACAATGTCTAAAGCATACCTATTTTGTACAGCAACCCGTCTTACTTCAGAAAGCTTGGTGTTGATCATTTTAATATTCTTTATTGTATCATTGAACATTGTTACCATGAAGTTATTTAGAATATGTATATCTCGGTAGTTCATGGCTACTCCCTATGGTGTTATTATACCACGGGAGATTTGGGTCCAGAGTCTCTGGGTAAGGCCAAATTCTGAGTCTCTTTTATTATGTATCTGGCCTTGAGGAAGGCCATCAAGTTTATACATCACCGGTATCACATACTTGAGTGTACATGTGCCACTCCAGTAAGGTGGCATCTCCCTGTATGCATATTTTCCACACAATACCCACCTAAAGTTTTCCATAGCATAGGTCTGTTGTGATGTTCGGGTCCAATTGATCATTTCCTCAAAATGCATACACATCTGATACTGATCTTGATTAAAATTATCTAATTTATGACAACTCTTGGTATAGCTATGGTTACTACAGGATGATGGCATGTCAAAAGTCTTATTACATTTTCCCAATCTCCTAAATGGAGCCCTCTAGTTTCATTTCTCCTGAAACACTCATACGCCGTTTCCCTTAAATGAACAAAAATCCTTCCTGTTATATTTCGTTCTACACCATATTTTTCTGTCCCGTGCCTCTTTGGTTTTAGTCTGTTCTGATCAAGTGGAATTGCGTGTAGGATTAATCCTTCACCTGTTCTTCCTGGCATGTGCATGCATAACCAGCAATTGGTGATGTTCAAGGAATGTGAGACTTTCTTGAGATCCTTTATGAACACATTGTCATCCCAAAAGTTTGTTCCCAAGTCACCCACAGGTCCAACATATTGTGAACTTCTTTGATGTATTAATGTAAATATAGTTGCAACAAATAGTCCTCTCCAGAGTTCAGCCAACATCTCCATGGTGGTTTCTGCTGGCTATTTCTTCAAGGTTACCTTTAGCGGCTGACCGTCCACTGGGATTGCCTTCCAAGGTTTCTCAGGTTCCGGTGCTTTCTTGACTCTGCTGTAATGCGTCCAGCCTCCTTCCCGAGTATGGACTGCAGATTCAGTCATCAGTAGCACCTGGTACGGACCTTCCCAGCTAGGTTGCAGTTTTTCACTTCTCCAAGTCTTTATCAGGATCCAGTCTCCAGCCTTGTGTGGGTGTTGGCTACCAGCCAAAGGTGGTCATTGCACCAACAGTCCCTGTTTGTGAAGAGAAAGCAAAGACCGAGACAGTGTCAGCAAATATTTCTGAAGGAACAAGTCCCTGAACTCTGGTATGGGATTGCCTAGTTTGTCCAAATAGGGTCTCCCCATCAGCATTTCAAAGGGAGAAAACCCTGTGTCTTTCCTTGGACAAGTTCTGATCCTGAGCAGAGCTAAGGGAAGATTCTTTGTCCATGGCAAGCCATTTTCAAGTTGTAGTTTGGTCAAGTGTTTCTTCAATTTCCCGTTCGCTTTTTCAATTTTTCCACTGGATTCAGGATACCATGGTGTGTGTAATTCCCATTTCACCCCCACCACCTCCATTACCCTTTGCAGAACCTTTTGGGTGAAATGAGTTCCTCTGTCTGAATCTATTGCTTCCATCATTCCATATCATGGGATAATCTGTTCTAGTAAGATCTTGGTTACTGTGGGAGCTGTGGCTCTTCTAGTGGGATAAGCCTCTACCCACCCCGTTAGTTGATCTTTGATCACAAGCAGGTATTTCCAACCCCCCTTTTTCTGGCAACTCAGTGAAATCAATTTGTGCTCTCTGAAAAGGCCAACCCACTAGGGGTCGCCCTCCCATCTCTTTCTTGAGTGCCACTTTCTTATTTACTTTCAAACAAATCAAACATTTCCAGCAGATGCTCTGAGCTACCGTCCACATCTTCAGACTCCAATAGTGAGGTTTAATGGACATGACCAAGGCCTCCGTTCCCCAATGTCCTCCTTTATGAACTTTCTCCAATATTCCCCTCATGACAATGGGTGACACCACCTTGACTCCCTCCGATGTCTTCCATCCCTCTGGGGTTTTGACACATCCCTCTTTCTCCAACTCCAACTTTTCCTTTTTTTCTGGCTCCCATTCCTCCCTCTCGTCCTCCTTTTCCAGTATTGGTATAGATACCATTACCAACTCTATCTCCCCTGCAGCTTCCTTTGCCCATTTGTCCGCCCATCGGTTTCCCACAGCCTCCAGTGTGTTCCCCTTCTGATGTGCGCTCACATGGACAATTGATGCTCGGCTGGGGAGTTGTAATGCTTGTTCTACTAACTACACTTGCTCCATTTGCTTCCCAACTGCCTTGATATACCCTCTTTCTTTCCAGATTTTCCCAAACGTGTGCACCACCCCCCATGCATACTTGGAATCAGTCCAAATCGTTACTTCCACCCCCTCAGCCAATTCCAAGGCTCTGGTCAGGGCAAGCAATTCACATTTCTGGGCTGACCAAGCAGCTGGGAGTGACCCTTTCTCTATTACCTCACCTTCCCCGGTTACTATTGCAAACCCAGATTTTCGCTTTCCATTTTCCACCCTGCTAGATCCATCTATAAACCACCTCTCTCCCTTCTCCAATGGAGTCTCTTCCAAGTCCTCTCTAACCTTCGTCATGAGATCCACTTGCAATAGACAATCATGGTCTTCCGGTTCCCACGCCTGCCTTCTCCCTTCCAAGAATTCTGCTGGATTTAGATTCTTGTCTGTTCCTATTACCACATCAGGACTGGTTCTCAAAATGGTTTCATACTTCAATATCCTCCCTTCGGTCATCCAAGTGGTAGCCAGCTGGCTCAACACTGAGTTGACCTGATGAGGCGAATGCACCACCAAAGCTCCCCCAAAGGTTAACTTTTTGCTATCCACCACCAACATCACTGTTACTGCCACAGCCTGAACACAAACTGGCCATCCTTTCACAACCGGCTCCAAACCCTTGCTTAGGAAGGCTACCGGCTGGTACTGCCCCCCCCCTCTTTTGGGCAAGGACTCCAACTGCTGTTCCCTGAGCCACCGCCACATACAAATAAAACGGTAATTTCAGGTTTGGCAAAGCAAAAACCGGAGCGGTTGACAAAGCCTTCTTCAGCTCTTCCCACCTTTCACTATCTCCCTCCTCCCATTCTATGTGCTCTCCCTTTCCAGGCAACTTTCTATGCAAAAACTGTGCCAACACTGTGAATTGGTCTACCCAGATTCTACAATACTCCAATAATCCCAATGCTTTCTGCACCTCTGTCTTGTTCCTGGGAGGAGCCAAGCTCATGATCCCCTTCACCCTTTCAGGGTCCAAGGACCTCACCCCCTGCTGAATGTAATGTCCCAAATATTTCACTTTTTTTCCAACAAATTGAAGCTTCTCTTTTGAGACTTTCAGCCCTTGCTCCTTCAGCCAATTCAACAGACTCACAGAAGCCACTCTCACTTCCTTCTCTTTCTGCCCAGTTAACAACAAGTCATCCACGTACTGAATTAGGGTGATTCCTTTCTCCCTCTCAAACGACACCAACTTTTCTTCCAACACCTGTCCAAACAAAAAAGGGCTCTCGGTATATCCCTGAGGAAGTACCGTCCACCTCAACTGCTGTTTCCTTCCACTCTCAGGATCATTCCATTCAAAGGCAAACAAGTCTCTACTCCCATCCTCCAAGGGGCACGCCCAAAAGGCATCCTTTAGATCTATCACAGTAAACCATTTGTCTTTGGGAGGGATCCGCCCCAAGATGGTATCGGGATCAGGAACCACTGGGAATCTAGGAACCACTATCTCATTGATCCTCCTCAAATCATTAACCAATCCATACTTCCCATCCTTTTTTATTACTGCTAAAACCAGTGAATTGAATGGTGACATAGTAGGTTCCAACAGTCCCTGTTTCAATAATCTGTCAATCACTGGTTTCAACCCTTCCCTACCTCTCTTACTCAGAGAATATTGTGGAGTCCACAGTTTAGTTATCCCTGGTTGTATCTTGATCTGAATGGGCTGTATTGCCATCCTACTAACCCCTTCACCTCCTGCCCACACATCTGATGATATCTTCTCCTCATCTTCCGTTGTTAGCATATACATGCAAACTTCCTTCCTTCTATCCCACAATTCTATTCCAAAAACATCCAACAAGTCTCTTCCTAGCAAGTTCACCCCTGAATCCGGAATATACAATATTTCGGTTTCAGTAACCACATCATTCAATTCCAATCTCACCTCTTCCAAAATCTTGACCTCTTGGGATTTCCCACTCACCCCAACTACCTTTAAAGTCTGCTTTGACCTGCATGCTCCCTCTACTGGATCGCATACAGATGTCCGGCTTGCACCGGTATCGATCAGGAATGGTGGTCAGGACCCACTAACACATTTACCAATGGCTCCCCGCGGGTCCCTCTTGGGGAGCCAGAACCTCCCTAATCATATAGGGCATAGCTTCGTTCCTCTGGGGTTTGGGGACATTCGCATGCAAAATGTCCCTCTTTCCCGCATCTGAAGCAAGTTCTACTCTGGGACAGCTGTTGGAATCGACCACCTCGATTGCCCCCTGGACCTCCTTGCCTAACTGGGGGTCTCCACTCCCTGCTGAGAGATCTTTCACCTCTCCACCTTGGCCTCGGATCTGACATCTGGGTCTCCCTGTTTTTCCTAACTTCATTCTTGGCTGCCGTTTGCACAGCAGCTACCATCATCTGAGACTTCTGTTTGGTTTTAACTGAGTCTTGGTTCATAAAATCCTGTTGGGCTGCTCTCATCAAATCTGTCATGCCCAAATCAGTCCATCCCTCTGTCTTCTGGATCTTTTTCTGGATATCTGGCCATGCTTTGGTGATGAATTGCATCTTCAGGAGAGTCTCGAAGGCAGGGGTTTCTGGCTCCACTCCGGAGTACTTGGTTAACCCTTCATGGAGCTGAGCACAGAAATCCCCTGGGGACTCATCCTTTCTTTGTGTTATTTCAAATGCTTTGGTCAAGTTTTTCCCTTTAGGGATGGCCAATTTAATTCCTTCAATGATCATGTGTTTCATATCCTTCATGTGCTCCCTATGAGCATTATTATTGATGTTCCAATTTGGATCGGCTATGGGGAACTTTGTGTCTGCAGCCACTGCTCCCTGTTGCCCTGCATGTCTCCTATCCCAGGCAGCCATTGCTGCCCTCCTAATGAGGTTCCTCTCTTTGGGGGTGAAAAGGTGTCCAAGAATATACATCAGTTCTTGGTATGTGTATTCATTGGGCCCCAGAAACAATTCCAACTGTTCTGCCACTTCATGAGCATTCTCATGGAGTTTTGGAAGGGTCTTTTTCAGATCCCGTAGCTCAGCAGATTTTATGGGGACAGCCATGAAAACGGTGGCTGGATTCCCCTGCGCATTCATGCCATTTGGGACTTCTCTGACTGGGAAGGCTGACACGGGATTGGCCAACCTCCCTCCTAGAGGCAAATTCTCTAGGTCCTTGTTTAATTGACCCAGTTCCCTTCTGAGTCCTGGATATGCAGGTGGAGGTGGAGCCTGGGCAACTGGAGCCGGCAGGGGCGGTGGTGCCAGGACTGCCGGAGCCGATGCCGGTGGACTCCCCATCCAGTCCTCAGTTTCGCTTTCCTCCACCTTTCTGACAAACTGTCCTACTTCTGTTTCTGGTGGAACTGGACCATCAAAGTGAACATGATACCATACCTCCACATAGGGTATTTGCTCCTTCATCCGGTGTTTCACTATATATTCTTTCAACTGAGTTATCCAGTACATGCTGGTATTCCCTTCGGGATCCCAGTGGTAAGGAAACTCAGGGTCTGCTAGGGGATACTTTGGCCACCTATATTGGCATAGGTAGATCATTTTCTTTTTCTCTAGACTCCGATTGTAAGTCCTCAGATGGGGCAATGACCATTGTTGTAGTAGTTGACCCAATGGAGATTCAGTCGGAATCAGCCTTCTCAGGGTCTTTTCTATCTCAATACCCGTTCCCACTTGGAATGTCTCACACTTGCTTTGTCCCTTTCCCATTCTCCACGCTACCCCCAACAATCTCCCAGAGATTCCTGACTCAGGGATCCAGTCGCTGGATTCCCAGAGTTTAAGGACAGTATATCCCTTCTTCTATCCCGAAAGGCAACAAACTCACCTGATACACCCCTGGTCTCCCGGAGACGAAAGGAGTGTGGGCATCCCCACTTCAGGTGATCAACGACACTCCCAGAGCATCAGGCCAGCTTCTCTCTCTCTTGTTTCCAAGAATCATCTGCTGAGTGCAGTTACCCCGGGATCCAACTGAGACAAGGGAGGGGCCCCTCTACAAGTGAGGCGGTGGCACCACACTTACCCAGTCCCTTTTCTCCAGTCGAAATTCCATCGGGCCCTACGTTGGGTGCCAAATTGTGAGGTGGAAGCAGATAAAAAAATCACCAAAAGATTCGTTGATCCAAGGAAAACAAGGTTTTATTCACGTGTCTGCAGAGACGGGTTCCCTAAGGCATTGAAGGAACACAGCAAAATTCAGGCATTTTTATACCCTAACTGTCCGTCCCCTCGTACGAGGACTTGGCTCACATTCTTTCTGTTTTCAAATTGACACATATATTTTGAAGGCTTATGCTAGCTCCCTATCTTGCAAAAGCAGTTACACGGTTTCTGACACCTCAGCACTTTATTACAATTCCTCATTGTTCTAGCCTCATCTTGTTTTTTTTTCTCTTGTGCACAAACTGGAACACTTTCTTATTTAGCAGAGCTACTGAGTTTGAGACACACTTCCTTATTTAATTCAATGGGCCATCCAACATGACTTCGGTTCTGCTCACATATTTATGGTCGTTGCAGTGTCCTGGAGTCATGTGATCGCCCTTTGTGACTTTCCACACTGATTTCTGACAAGCAAAATCAATGTCAGATTCACTTAACAACCATGATTTAACAACTGCACTGATTCACTTAAAAGCTAGGCCAAGGAAGTTCATAACATGAGGCAAAACTCACTTAACTTGATTAGCAATGGAAATGTTGGGCTCAGTTGTGACTGGAAGTCGAGGACTACCTGTACCAAGAAAGCTGCAGAAGTCCTATTACTTCTTAGGAACTACTTGCTGATGAACACTACTTAAGGTCAAGACACATTGATCATGATTAAAAGACATTTTGTTCATTGATCATTCCTTAAATTGTTCTTCTGTTATATAGAGGTCTGTTCCTATTTGCTTTTTTGTCAACAACATAAAAGATGCAAAATGCAAGTAATATTTAGCCTGGCACTGAGGAAAAATCTTCATTAGATAAACCATTATATAATGTTTTTAATTTTAAAGCCACTGCCAACTGGAAATTAAGCCTAGAAAAGAAAAGAAAAAAACAAAAACCAATGCCCTGAGGATTTTCTTTGCTTCTAGTATCTATGTGGAACTGGAGTCTATTTCCAGTAAATAGAGGATTGGGCAAATGCTTGTTCTAATGAGAAGGACATATAGGTTTTATTATCATATAATAAAAAATCTGATGCTTAAGTCTTTGTCTTCATTTCTTCCAGTTGACAATGAAGTTAAAAAAAATTCCTGTAGCCAACTCTTTCTTAACTTATTGGGATATGAACAAGATCTAAAGTATGACTGAAAAGTGCATTAAATTGGCATTACTCAAATCAGGGGCTATCAGTTATGCTATTCAGTTCTTCTTGATACTGAATAGAAAGAGTGGGTTGATTAAGAAAATAGAAGAACATTTGGAATTGAGAAATAGCAAAAGTACACCCAGATAGAATAAAGTACAAGGATGAAATTAGCAGGATCACCATGCTCTGTCAAAGGCAGCAAGAAAATTTTTAATAGAAAAGAATGTGACTTTCTACATCAATACAAGTTTTACTTCAGGTAAATAACATGTTTCAGGCAAGCTAGAGGTAACAATTTTCCCTTTCTTTGTTCTATTTCTCCCATATTTGGCACTAGCTGGCTTTTGACTGTTCTTCTGCACAGAGTAAATGTTTACATTTCTCAACATGCAACTGATCATAAGAAAGAAATATTAATCAGGGTGGAAATGAAAGGTAAATGTTTCTGTTCTGAATGAACTACAGTATTACCACCACCAAGCAATAAAGAAATATCTGACAGCATTCCAAAAATAAGAAATGTGGGATTTCTTTCAAGTTTTTCCATAATAAAACAATCCCCCAGTGAGAAATCAAAAGTCTCCCACAGGGATTACAGTCTGGAACATATGAATTTCATTGGCAATAATAATTGTCAATCAATATTGCTTTGAGTTTTGATTGAATATTCTAATTCTCAGTTTCTTTTTTTAGTTGAAAGCAGCTGCAAGGGGTACTTAATTTAGACCAAAATACATCTGTGGGAGTTAAGTTTCACTGTATTCTTTATACCATTTTCCTAACTCACATTGTTCAAACACTTATGAGTTACATTAGTTGAAGGGAAAAAGTCAAAGATAACCAGGTTTACCTGACCTTTTCCCCTCCCTGTAGAATGTTCTAGACTGAAGTCAAGGGGCATAGAGAAAGCAATCATCTACGCCAGGATCATAGACCAGCCACATGATTTTAGGTCCATGTACCTATTTTTATCTTTTGGGAGATCCAGCCATATATTTCCCACTGTTCTCTCATACAGTGGTCCCCAACCTTTTTTGTACCAGGGACCAGTTTCACGCAAAACACTTTTTCAAGGACCAGCAAAATCAATTCTTCCCCAATGGTAAAGGACTTAGCTTTAGCTAATATAAAAATATATATTTTAATCACAATTATTCATTCTTTGTGGCCCAGTACAAAATGATCCACAGACCGGTAATGGTCCAGGGCCCGGTGGTTGGGAACCCCTGCTCTAATATATTTCAAAACAGGATAGCAGCAAATATTTTAAGGACACAGGAAATTTTAAGGACACAGGTATCAAAGTAGAACAAATACATTTTGTGTGAATAGTTGAAAAGTTCCTACTGTTTTACTTTTTTGGCAGCTGCAGACACTGCTGGCTCATATTTAAATGGTTGTCCACTAGGATTCCAAGATTCCTCACACAGTTACTACTGTTGAGCGAGGTACCACATATACTGTACCTGTACATTTGATTTTTCTTGCCTAAATGTAGAACCTTACTTTTTTTCACCACTGAAATTCATTTTTCTTCTCTTCATATAATCTTCAAATAAAGTAGAATAACCTTTTCTGGCCATATTTCCTGTCTGATTTGGTTTGCAAGGCTGACAATCAGGGGTGGGATTCAAATTTTTTAACAACTGGCTCTGTGGGCATGGCTTAGGTGATGGGCATAGCTTGATGGTCATGTGACTGTGTGGACATGGCTTGGTGGTCATGTTATAGGCTGGATGTGGCCAATTCAATATCACTCACATCAAGGCATACATTTCCTCGCCTGGCCTCTCAAGCCTGTGGGGATGCTGCAACATAAGTATGAAAAATGGTCATAAGTCACTTTTTTCAGTGCCATTGTAACTTTGAATGGTCACTCCACATAAGCAAAGTATCAGCAAAGGAAAGAAAAAAAAACTCTAGAGACATTCCTGAAACGGGAGGTCTAGTCCTGCCAAGAATGTAATAAGGGTTAACAGAGAGGCAGTTTCTATAAGCAACACTAGAATGTATCCTCCCTGCCTTCCTTACAGGACTAGGCCAGTAATTTCTTCTAACAATTGGTTCTCCGAACTGCTTAGAATGTTAATAGCCGCGAACTGGTAGAATCCCACCCCTGCTGACAATCATGTACTGAAGACTTTTCATGTACTTATTACTTTTCATCAAAGTAATAATGTATAAACTGGCATCCTTGGTTATTTTAGCACAGTGCTTCTCAAAATTGGGAATTTTAAGACATATGGACTTCAACTCCAGATTCTGGGAGTTGAAGTCCACATGCCAGGTTTAAGAAATATTGTTAGCATCTCAGATTTGAATGGATGCTCTAGTTCAAAGATTTG
Organism: Laticauda colubrina; assembly: GCA_015471245.1. Classification (NCBI taxonomy): domain Eukaryota; kingdom Metazoa; phylum Chordata; class Lepidosauria; order Squamata; family Elapidae; genus Laticauda; species Laticauda colubrina. The sequence continues at coordinate 6,610,313 of BLBF01000005.1, forward strand.
TTTTAATTAAAGAAGATCTACTACAAAATCTATAAGCAATGAGTTCTACTTTATTTTCCATGTATTTACACAATCATGTCAATCTGCTTTAACTTTTTTTGGTTTCTACAGACAAAAACATGGCTGCACCATGGGTTCATTGGTGTTCCCTATTGTAGCCAATCTCTGCATGAAAGAAATAGAAACCAAAGTCCTAGACTCCTTCACAGAATTCTACCCACTCCCTGGTATAGGTGTGTGGAAGATACTTGAGTCAAGATCAAAACACAGGAATTGGAAGCATCCACCAAACATATCAACTCTATGGACAGACAGATACATCAAATTTACTTGGGAAGATATTACAGAAAATAGTCTAGACTTCCTGAACTGTCCAGTACACATCAGAACAGAAGTCTTAACATTGAAGTTTACAAAAAACCTACTAACACAGATCAGTGTTTACATTTTGATTCCCACCATCCACTGGAGAACAAAATGGGAGTCATCAGAACCTTACATAACCAAGCAGAGGACCTGCCTACCAGCATTGTATTGCATATACCACATTGCTCAGTTTCTGTCTGGGTATTTTATCCCTGGGTTGGACAAACTTCTGCCTTAGTGTATTCTTGGATTTGAAGTGTGAGCACATGTTATGTTGGCTGAAGATCCTCCTGAGTTTTTCTGATATGTTATTTTTTATTTTGCTCCCACCCCAGAGGGTGTTCCCAGGAGAGAGAAAGAAGCCTCACACCCTTTTAAAACGGAGCCTCTCCCATCGGGCATGGGTGGCGGTGATCGTAGCAGCTTGGCTTGAAAAGATTGTAATGGTACGGGCTAAGAAATGTGAGTTGTTAGTGATGCGGCTGAGGCGTTATCACCTCCGATTGTCCTGGAGGCAAGAGATCATTATCTGAAGCTACGGTGAACTCAGCTTGAGTTATATGCCATAGGGAGCTGCTTGATTCATTGAAACTAAAAGCCTTAGAGTTTAGAGTTTAAAAGTAAACCTTTTTGTTGTCTCCTTTTGAAGCCTTTGCTATTCTGGCCAAGGGAAAGGAAATTAAGCTGACTATATCCACAAAGGCTGAGCAGAAACTGGGGGTGCTAGGGAGGAGTCTTGTGGAGGAGGAGGAGCGTCCTCTCAATTAAAGCTCAGCCTATCAGACAAACAACAGAAGCATCATCCCAAACAATGGATGCTCTAAACAGCTCATCTGGATACATATAAGAAAAAGAAAAAGAAACAATGGGACAGGGATGGTAGGCACGTTGGTGCGCTTATGTACGCCCCCTCTTAGGAAAGGGTTGAGGTCAATAGTAGACAGTCTTAGGATAAAGTGTTTGGGGAAGAAACCACAGGGTCAGGTAGAGTATTCCAGACATTGACCACTCTGTTGCTGAAGTCGTATTTCCTGCAATCAAATTTGGTGCAATTAACATATGGAATGACAAGGTTGCTCCATTTATTGTTCTTGTCATTGTCTGTTACAGAGGAGCTCCTGTAGGCCTTTTGTGAGATTTGATCCAGGCCCACTTGGGATAGCCACACATTCTGAGGGCTTCCTTGATGTGTTTACAGTCTTTTTCTTTCCCATCTTTGCTGATAGGCAGTTGAGGGGCATCAAATGATGTGCTAATGATAACTTCTCATTTATGAAATTAGATTGATCATGTATCCTGTGCCACCTCACAGCACTGTAAAAAAACAATTTGCAAAATGAAGGCTGTTGCATACTAACCAGGCTGTTATAATACAGTAATAACTATTTTTGGCATTAGATTTTTTGGGGTAATTTTCCTCAGTCTGACTCCAGATCATCTTTTCCTTAAGCACAACCTGTCAAAGTGCTTAATTATGTTTTTCTTCCTTAGCAATGCTAATTATATCATTCAGTTGATAAAGTAAAATCACTATGCCAGCTGATATTTCTTGTGCATCAGCACCTGTTTCTGAACCTATAGGATTATTTTCAATCGCCTTCTGACCATTACTGCTCATTCTTAATATATTATATGTAAACAAGAATGCATGCAAGTAATCAATGTATCAGTTACTGAATATATGTGCCTTGTCCCATTCATTCTTCATAAGGCAGTATACCTGTAATTCAGGAAATGAGATGAAAGTGAGAAATTTTAAGCTCTCAATATGTTGTTATGGATCATAGTTCAAAGTAAAAGTGAACTCTTTCATGTAGACTATATTCTATTGAATAATATTTTTTTTTGTAAAAAAATCATGAAATTCCTATGATGCTGTGCATATTTATTGTGGCAAGAAGTTTTACAGCAAAAAAGCACTTCATCAAATGAATATTTGTTTGAGATTTTCAGTGGATACCATCTTTAAAACTGCCTTTGAAATGTCAGTTGAAAATCTGGGTAATGACATGAGATCTGCAAAGCAAAGTTTCCACCAACTGGGGAAAAAAAAAAAACAGAGAAGGTCTGCAGAATGACAGCACCACAAAGGGAAAAAGTCCCCCTCCCCTTTTCAATGAAAATGGCTTGAAGTCACAAATGAGTTCATTCATACAGTTTTTCAGATCAGCCAACACTGTGAAATGAGAGAGATTCTGAGCTGCTGCTTTAGAAGTGGAAGCACCTTCACATAGAGACACCCAAAGTTTTCCAGAGAAATATTGCAAAATTTGGGAAAAATTAGAGCCCATCCCATTCTCTAGTGCCATGATGGCGAACCTATGGCATGTGTGCCACAGGTGGCATGCAGAGCCATTTGTGCGGGCATGTGAGCCCCAGGCAAACTTACCTCACTGCTCATGTGTGTACCTACCAGCTGATTTTCAGACCTTTTTCGACCGGCCAGAGTCTTGAGAGAAGCCTCCACAGGCTTTGCAGGCCAAAAAATAGGCCCGTTTTATCACTTCCTGAAATACCGGAAGTGACAAAATGGGCCCATTTTCTAGCCTGCAAAGCCTGAAGAGGCTTCCTCAAGACTCTGGCAGACTGAAATAGGCCTCAAACAGCCCCAAAAATCAGCTGGGAGGTGCAGTGCACATAAGGGGGCGACATGGAAGGGGGATTGCACATGCATGCGCAGGAGTCATGGGGGGGGGGCTGCATGCATTGCCTTCTGGGTACTGGCATGTGAGCACACACACAATTTTTGGCACAAGAGCCCAAAAAAGTTATCTACCACTGCTCTAGTGTTTCTCAACCACAGCAAATTTTAGACGAGTGGTGTTCAACTCCAACCTCAGCTCCCAGATTCTCCCATCCAAGCATTCCTCAAAGGAAGTCCATACCTCTTGTATTGGAATAATTTTTTCATTAACTTGCACAGCTTTTTTCCTTCAAATTCCTACAACAGACTCATAGAATGATTTTCACTGGAAGGGGCATGGAATGAATTTAGCTTCCTTTTCTTTCCAATATAGATGTGAAGATAATGCTAATACTTTTCATTGTTGACATTTTTAAAAAAATCAAACTCATTATTGTGTGCTTGAGACATTTTTGAGCTGAGTTTTAAATTGACCATCTTCTAAAACCTTAAAAGATGCAACCATAGAGATCCTATTTAAGACACTACATTTAGTATAAGTGTCTATAATACTGACGCTTTTCCTCCATTTTAACTCTTACATAGAAATAGTTATTAAGAATAAATAACAAAGGGGTCTCACTCTATAAAAAACAAGGGTAATTAATTGAATAAGAATGGATATAAGATACTCATTTCACTAATCGTTATTTTAAAGGAAATATATTCCCCTTAATAGCATGTTCTCAGAAATGGCTGATTAGAAAAGGCAGAGTTTTCAGGTTTACATCCTTTCTTATTACTTCATACAAAAATTAACTTTGCCTCTTTCCCATTTACTTTTCCAGCAACAGGGTTCCCCTTATTCTGTAATGCTAGCTTCATGTCATGATTAAATCAAAACGGTTCTCAAGAGCTCTTAAAGCTAAGGCTCCAATTAGATAAAACATAGCCTTGATGTAGTTAGCTTTCTCCAGCTCTGTAAGCACCTCATGAAAGATAGGAGGTGAAAAATGTCAAATTGCTGGCACAATCTTCATGAGGTTCATTTTGCTTCCACTTATGCCAATTTCAGCTGGAAGCAATGACATTATCAACCATCTCTAGCTAGACTTGATAGAGTTTATGTCATATTAAATGCAACATCTTATTTTTGAATTGAATGACGTGAATAGTTTTCTGCCCAGTTTTATGTGGATATCCAACAACAACAATAAAAGAGCTCTGATTCTTTTATTGCTGGTCTGTTTTACAAAATTCTGGAAGAAAACAGACCACCACACACAAACATTTTGGCCTGATGTTCAATTTACATAGCGCTCTCCATTGCATGATTTCTTCTGTTTTCCACAGGGCAATGTATTTCAATTGTCAAGATAAGAAGAAACTGATTGTTAGAAAAGATACTTTTGGCACGTTTTTCTTTTAAATGGAAGATAATGCTTAAAATACTTAGTTATTTCCCATCATTCAAAGATGTTTAAATGGAGGAGGCTGCAGAAGAGAATAATCTATAGCTCAAAAACTTTTGCCCATTCATTAAATCCCTTTTTAAAAAAATATTAAATGAGACACGATCCTTCACCACCAATTATCCATTGGAATACATTTTCTTGCTGTATCCAATGTTCCCTTGGGATCTAATTACAATCTTACAAAGTCAGAGTGGTTTCTAATCATAATGCATAAAGTTAATTATATGATTTCACCAAAAAGGCAAATGTTGCAAGTCAAAGATATACACAGATATGCCAAAACTTTGCTCCAATAACCAAGAGAGAAAACAAGATAGCATTTTATATAAGTTATAAGAAATCAAGATTTTGTAAACAACAAAAGAAAGCATCTAAGAACAATCTATTCTACATTCTTCACTCAAGAGATGTCAGTCTGTGTTCTAAGTTAAATCAGAAAAAGGGGATTGCAAAAAATATCCTGCTGTTAAATCCTAAATTTTATTGGGTAATTGACAAGCATCATTTTCACTTGCCCTAAACTTGCAGAATTTCAGCCTAATGGAAGTATGCTTTATTTAAAAACATACAAGCAAACAGAAAAGAAACAGAAAATAATGACCACCATTCTATTCAGTCTTCATTCATTTCAAGTAAATGCCAGTTCATAACACATTCATAACACCTCGTTCATAACACATTCATAACACAGAGCCAGGGAGGCTCCCTGAAATTCACAAGGAAAGCCCATGGTGCTTGATCTAACCAAATCTAGGCAGGATAAATTCTGTGCAAATGGAATAGTTAACACTAACCAGGAAAGGTACCATATTTAGTAAAGGAAGGTAGGAAAAAGCAGTTTGCATCATTTATTTATTTAACATATGGCATGTGTTAGCCAGGGATCAATAAGGTGGCTGGCTGCCTCTGTGAAAGGAATTTTTCACAGTGTTATCTTTAGCTACAGGATGCCTGAATGGTGGTAGGCAATCAGGGGAGGTTCCTTTCTAGTCTGTATATGGTTTATTCATTCACGGGAATCAAGCTGCTGATCTCAGTGGTACGCAGGTCCAGTGTCTTATCACATGAGCCACAGTGGCTTCCTAGCATTCTGTAAATACTAGTTTATATCAGAATAATGGCTGGTTCAAGGTGGAAGGAGATCAGTTAAAGCTCTCTACCAATAAAGGAGAATATTTTATCAACCAACTAGCGGTACCTGAACACACTTGTAAGTGGATCATAAGTTTTCTAACAGACAGGAAGCAGCAGGTGAAGCTAGGCGGAATCACATCTGATACCTGTACAATCAGCACAGGGGCCCCCCAAGGCTGTGTGCTATCTCCACTTCTCTTCTCCCTCGATACTAATGACTGCATCTCAAACGATCCATCTGTTAAAATACTGAAGTTTGCTGATGACACAACAGTGATTGGTCTCATTCGAGACAATGATGAATCTGCATACAGACAGGAGGTTATACAACTTGCCTCATGGTGTAACTGGAACAATCTGGAACTGAACACACTCAAAACCGTAGAAATGGTGGTAGACTTTAGAAGAAACCCTCCTACGCTACCACCTCTTACAATACTAGACAACACAGTATCAACAGTAGAGACCTTCAAATTTCTAGGATCTACTATATCACATGACCTAAAATGAACACCTAACATTAAAAACATCATCAAAAAAGCACAACAAAGAATGTTCTTTCTGTGCCAACTCAGAAAGCTCAAACTGCTGATCCAGTTCTACAGAGGAATTATTGAGTCTGTCATCTGCACCTCTATAACTGTCTGCTTTGGATCTGCAACCCAACAGGACAGACACAGACTTCAGAGAATAATTAGCACTGCAGAAAAAACATTTACTACCCACCTGCCTTCAATTGAGGACCTATATCTGCATGAGTCAAAAAGAGGGCTGTGAAAATATTTACAGATCCCTCACATCCCAGACATAAACTCTTTCAACTCCTTCCCTCAAAATGATGCTATAGAGCACTGCACATCAGAACAAGACACAAGAACAGGTTTTTTCCCGAAAGTCATAATTCTGCCAAACAAATAATTCCCTCAATACTGTTCAACTATTTACAAAGTGTACACTACTATTAGTGTTAATCTTCTCACCACTCCTTATCACCCATCCCCTCCCATCTGACTGTTTCCAAGTATGATGTGATTGTTGATTGTACCTTATGACTATCATTAAGTGTTGTACGTTATGATTCTTGATTCTTAATGAATGTACCTTTTCTTTATGTATACTGAGAGTATTTACACCAAGACAAATTCCTTGTGCGTCTAATTACACTTGGCCAATAAAGTATTCTATTCTATCCTATTCACAGAGTCCTTAGGATTGGTTATTTTCTTGAGGATATTTCATTTTCCAAACTAGACAACATTATCAGTGCTAGTCATAAAGCTCTCTACTAATAAAACAATAAGAAATTACTTTACCAAGAGCTAGCTGAAACTTAGCAGTCAACATTTATAATGTAGCTGGTTCCACAATTTCTGGAAGGCTTGACTAGACTCTTAAGAGACTGTCATCAGACACTAGACATATTTCTGCAAATCCAAGAAGATGGACCCATCTGGAAAAGAATGACAAAACTATATCCACTTTCTGGAAGGGCCTTGTCTTTGATACCTTTTCACAGAAGAGAAAGCCAGAAGTTTATCCTCATCAGAATTTTCACCTGCACCCAGAATGTCTGAATGCTATGTATGGCCTCAGAACTCTTCTCAGTGAGTAACATCTGCTTAGGCAAATAGCATTTCTATAGCTAATCTAGACTGGATTTTCTCATTTCCAAATTGTACAGAATAATACAATCATATTATACAAATAAAACAAGTCATGCGATCTTCATTGGGATTCAAATCTGCTTCCCCCCCCCCCCCCCCATCATTTGTACACAAAAAGGAGTTTTCAATAAAGGAACACATAACAAGTGTAGGGTTTGATTTGGAAGCACAAGACTAATTTTCATTCAAATTGCAAAGCAGATATTTCTTTTTTCTAAAAAGTGTGAAATTACACTTTTGCCTTTTACTCCACTGTCTGTTTGTATGACTTTTTCTTATCAATTTGGCAGATTTGTTTCTATCTTTAATCAACATGTTCTGGCTTTCACTTGACACATCATTTGAACCTAAATAGAAAAGAAATATGGAATATTTAATTATTAAATATTAAAATATTAAAAATAATATCACAGACTTTCTAAATACCTTTAGAATTTCTTCCATAGAATGCTTAATACATGTTTTCACAATCCTTAAAGCCAAGTTCACAGTTCATTCAGAATTCAGTTCCACTTAATTCATTGGTAAATATGCTTAGGATTGCAATTCCAATTCCAAATAGGACACATAAATATTTTAAATTGCAAATATTATCCCAGGTTTAGCACAGGGGGATTATAGAAAATGGGGCAATGGAAAAATCACAGTAATATAATACCATCAGCTTCTTAAACAATTCATGCTTTTCAAAGAGCAATTCAGATTACACTATAAGATGAAATGAATGAAAACTGTCAGAAAATGTGTGTAGGTGTGCAGTAGCCAGGCAGCTGGGAGTTGTGTATGACTAAAGTGACGATAAGCAGCTATTTCAAAGCAAGATAAATGAAGAGAAGGAATTTATTATATTTGAAAAGGAGCTTGCAAAGATGTTTTAATGATATGCCTCTCTCCTTTTGGAGATAATTTGTCCAGATGTTTTATTATGAATACCTTTGTCAAAGAAATTTAATGGCATCATTTATCATGATATAGTTTTAATATCTGCACTCCAGACTCTGTTTGCATAATCTTTTGAGAGGTTATTTTTAATTTCCTATGTACAGATCCTTCTTGGTTCCCCCTTTTCTTTTGCCTTTTTAAACCTAAGAACAAAAGGGGGAGGGGTTTGGTCCAGCAACCTATTTTCCAGAGTAGTTAAGTGGAGGTTATGCAGGAAAAAATGTAATAACCTTTTCCTTTTTGCAGATTAGATGACTATCCATACGTTGTTAAAAAGGTAATCTGAGATTTATTAAATACATAAAAATATAAACTATTTAACATAGTTGGGAAAACTGTTACGAGAAACACTGGGTAGTTACTCAATCTACTTATTGTTCATCAATTTTTGATTGCCATCTGTCCCTAGTTATGATCCATTCTTTTTAAAGTAGACTAAACAGTTGTTTCCATAAACCATATCTTCAGTTAAAAGATAATTTTACGCAAAGCAAAACACACCCACCTTTACAGAGAACCTATAAAGTTGTAGTAAAATTCATTCCCATGAAGGTGAGATAAAATAAATTTATACAATTATCAAAGAAAGACACCAAGTGGAACTTCCAGGAGAGGTAAGATGAACTGAAGAAGGCTTTTCAAAAGTGATGCCAACAACTGTGGCAGGGACCAAGGAACCAGTGAATAAATAGATACAATAGATACAAACTCAAGGTTAATCGCACCAAACTTGATTGCAGGAAATACGACTTCATCAACAGAGTGGTCAGTGTCTGGAACACTCTACCTGACTCTGTGGTTTCTTCCCCAAACCCCAAAAATGTTAGCCTTAGACTGTCTACTATTGACATCACCCCTTTCATAACCATGTTTATACTTATACCTCATCTAATACTTGATTGACAAATAAATAAATAAAAATAAAATAAAATAAAAAACTGATTCCTTGGGACTGTCTGGATAAGAGGATAGGAAATTGTGCTCACATGTGCTCCAGATGTGAGACTGCAGAACAACAGTTTTCCATAGGATTGAATGCAGGGAGATGATGGGATTAGCCATCTTGCTCACAACTGCAGGGAAGCTTTTTAAAGCAGTGATTCCCAAACTTCCCAAGACTTTGCAGACTGGTGGGGGGGAGGGGATGATTCTGCACAAGTGGAAGGCAAGTGCGCATGAGTGCACAGCTCCATTTGCACAAGAGGCAGGCACCCACACCCACCACTTGCACAAATGGAGCTATACACATAGATGCACTCACTCATTGCTTCCACGGCCCAGTTCTGAATAGGCCACAGCCCGATTCTGGGCCATAGCCCTGGGGCCGGGGACCTCTGTTTTAAAGGACATTAAATTTGAAAACTTTCTAATCTCTTTCAGAAATTACCTATTAGTGTCCTAGAGCTGTCAAATATTTTCAGATTGACAAATTTGAAAAATCCTTATTGGGTCAGTTTATCTTCAGTTCTGAAGAAAAAGAAAACAAAAAGTAATTATAAGCTTCAGAACTTTTTATAAATGTTAAATAATCTTTTGATCTAAGAAAGTTATAAAAATATTAAGGGCCCTGATAAATTTGTAATACTGATTCTTACCATAAGATTTTGGAATTAACTACAAAAATAAAAGTCTCTATATCGGAAAACAGACTAACTTTGACGATTCTGTCATGTCATGGGAAAAGATGAGTGATGATTTTAGAAATTGAGAACTAGAGGGGAGTAAAGATTTTAAGCAACAGAAAATAAAATACAAACCAGGTCTTACAAAATGAAACAAAGCATTATAATGTCAAAAATATTAAATGAGGGTTTGCAGGGCTTTGGCGGCAGGCAGGAATCCGTGATCATGCGCAGTTTCTACCTGGGCGCACCACCGGAGCTCCCCGAGCCAGCTGGCTTCGGAGTTAAGCCACCCCGTAGAGGTCGGTGAAGACAAGGGAGATTCCAGCAGGATCGAGGAAAGCCACATCTTTCCTCCCCAGCTGGCTAAACTCCCTTTCCTGAAGGTGGTAGAGCGGCGGTCAGAAATGGCCGCCTCAAAGAAGCCCTCATCCAGAAAAGAATGTGCAGGAGGAAGAAAGTGCTGAAGTGAAAGTTTTGGCTGACCGGGATAAGAAACAACAATTAAGGCATCCTGGAACTCATATTTTAAAAAAGGATACATCGCTCCCAAAGAAGATTCGGAAGCAGCGAATGAAAGTGAAAAGGGGAAAAAAAAATTCACTCTCCTTCCTTATGTTGATAGCGAACAGAGATGAATGAGAAATCGGAAAAATCTGCTTTGGCATCAACAGGTATTTAAGCTGGAAAACTTAATGCCAAGGGGATAATAAAGATTTCTGAATATAAAAGGAAAAAAAAAAGAGATTTTTATTTTTTTTTGCTGTAAGTGGGAAGGGAGAGGAAGAGAATAAGAACAGGATTTGGAAGGAGGAGATAGCCTGGAATCTAAAGAATCTAAAGTTAAATTTTAACAGGACTTCTAAAAGATGCATTTTAACTGGAACTTTGTAACTAAATATGAACCCCAGGAAGAGAAAGTGAAGAAAGGAAGAAGGTGTCAAAAGAAAGAGCTTGTGTGTATTTGGACTGCTTGCTGACTTTGGGACTTTGGGACTATATTTGAAGGATTAAAAACACTTGGGTGGTTGTTTAAAAAAAACAGCAACTCTCCAATGGCATCACTTGTGGATGAACTGAAAATAGAATTTAAAAAACGTAAAGAAGAGGAACAAGAAGGGAAGGGCTCTCTTGGTTCCATTTTTCAATTTTTAGAAATGACGATCTCTACCTTTGAGAAATTACAAGAAAAGACTATGCAACAAGAAGATTGGGACAAAGAAGAAGCCATTTTAAATGAACAAGTAATTCTACTTGGGGAAGAAAGGGGAAAGAGGGGAAAGAGAATGGAGAATTTGAGACCTAAAAAAACAACCGAAAAAGGGAAAAAATAAGGTGAAAAGTGGATATAATGTGGGAAAGCAACAGAAAAAGGGAATACAGAAAAGGGAAATAGAGGTGGAGAGACAAGGTGGTAAAAAGGGCAGAGAGAAGAAGCAAAGGAGGAGGGAAAGGAAGAGAAGCTACAAGGGTGTGAAGCAAGATGTAAAGAAGCAGGATTTATTTAGAGATAATGGGTAACAATTTAATTGAAAAAGGGATTCTGCAAAGGTACATATGATTGTATTATTATATTTGTATTTAGAAATAATGTTAGAAAATTGGAAACAACGTATGATTTAGTGAAACATTTGTAAATATAATAAATGGAAAGAATTAAATGAGAGAATTAATTTAGAAAGGAATGGGAACATTTTAATGACATGATGTTTTAAAATGCAAGTGAAGTGGGGGGGAAGTAATTATGGAAAGTTTATAAGCGTTCCCATAGAAGTATGATACCTACTTGAAAAGAAATGTGTTATGTTTAAAATTTAAATGAATATTAACCTTAATGATAGAATTGAATTGGTATAGATCATTGTTTTAATTATATTATATATTTAATTTTCTTTTCTTTTTCTTTTTCTTTTTAAAATGTAGCGTGTAGCTTTTATGTACTACGCAGAATCCGAATGGAAGTTATGTTCTGTATTAAGTGTTATAATTTTAGGGGAAAGATATAAAGGCGTCATACTCCAATCAGTGACCACAGGAGGAATTTTGTTTAAGGAGAAAAGATAATAGACAGTTGAAATAGGACAGACAAAGAATATAAATATAATGATCTGATTTGAGATGAAACAAATAAAAATAAAATTAAGAAAGTTAAAAGAGGGGAGAAGCTATATAGAAAATGTAGAATGGTAATAAGATATGGAATGGTATATAAAAATGAGCATGAATTTGAACTGGTGTCTGTACAAAGAGATGTAACACGGGATCAGGCTGCTTTCAGAAAAGAGGTTTTATGTTTTCATGTTCTGTGTTGTGTTTGTTTATGTTTGTTTCTAAAAATCAATAAAATTTTCTTCAAAAAAAATATTAAATGAGATCTTTGAAGTATGGAACCAGAAATTAATAACTATAATGTCAACACTGTCAGTAATGTTGTCTGCTTCTGTATCAAAAAGATGTTGATTAAGGAATGACAGATGAGGAACCAATTTTATCTGACAAGACAAAGAAAGTGCCAAATGTGGAATTACAAATGATAGGCTCCAAGCTCAGATTGGCTTGCTCTAAGCCAGGGCTGTCAAACTCCCAGCCCACAGGTCAGATGCATCACACACTGGCCACACCCACACCCGGTTTAGCGAAGGGGGGAAAAGTCCCAATATGTCTTGTGATGCTGCCATGATGTGTTTGACACCCCTGCTCTAAGCAATATCTTCCCCATAAGAGTGACAGCAATCTTTGTCCTAATCATCACAACATGTAACTATTGAGGAGCAGTATTCATGAAAATATTCCTTCATCTTTCCAGAGGCAGAGGAAAACATCAAATTCTTCTTTCATTGTATGAGATGGAAGGTGGCAAATTATGTGGAGAGGACTAGGAGTCCCAAACTTTAAAAAGGATAGAATCCAGATAGAATTACTAATCCAGTGTTCATACATGGTACTATGTTTTTAAGGAGAAGAAACCATAAACAAATATATTCTTTGATCTGCTCATCATAATGAAAAAGATTTTTTAAAATTCAGCATATTATAATTCAGCATATTATTCAGCACCTGTTGTATGCAATTTTATGTTGATAGAATTAAGTCAAGCTTGTGAAGTTGTTTTGCTTCAATGGTAATTATCTGCTAATTTAGGTCAGTATTATTTGTCCTGGTGAAGGATTGTAGTTTTCTGGGATCTCAAGCAAAACCCTTTCCCCATTACATAAAATGTGAATGTCTAAGGTGGTAATATCAGGGAGTGAACTCTGGACCTTTGGCATACAAAGCATGTGCTCTGCCACTGAACTATTGCTCTCCCCGGTGAGGACATTTGTGCTTACATTTTCATAAAGTTTGACATTTCTTGATACAAAACACCGTCCAGAGAATTTATGTGCATAAAAAATTGCTGCAGGCATGAACAGGTGCCACATATAAAAAGATTCCAACTTCTTAGAGTGATTTTATTTCTATTGCTTCAGAGCAAGGCATCATTCTATTGTTGTAATTGGGGCTCACTCATGGAATAATATACTAGTCCAAATCAATGACAGTCATAACTTGACCCTTTCCATAACCAATCATCTCCTTGTGGCCATTAGTAGGTCTTTGTAGAGAAAGGAATGATGGATTTGGGCATGCTACAAAGTAACATAGTGCCTTAGTTTATCTTGTCCTGCCAGCCATGTCATTGTCATGAGTGTTGGCTGCAAGAACCAAAAAGTAAAATCACAATTAAAGAACCCTCTCTTTGATATTATTAAATTTTGCAATATCATGAAAGAGCATGGGTCAACCTTTCTTTTCATTTTAAAAAGTGAGCGACCTTTAATAATGGTTTGTTCTGCAACTGGCCAAAAATAGAGACATTTGAACAACAAACTAACCAATTTGAAAATACATATGAGGAACTGCTGAAGCTGAATGTCCCTAATAAGCTACGAGTATTTCTACAGTTGCAGGCAGTAGAAAAAGAGAGTTTAAATTAGCAATCCTTTTAAAGTCAGCATTGTGTTTTTTTCCCTCCCTTTTCATTGCACAGCATGCATTTGGTTTTAGAACTGTACCATGGGGGAAAAACAGGCCTTGATCTGAGAATCATACTACTGCAATAAGATATCAAATTGTTTATTTTAATATGATTTAACACGCCTGGTTCTATTTTTCAGGAGATGCTGCTGCCTTTTAGCAAGATAGAAAAAATGGAGGCTTTCCTGAAAACATTGCGCAGAGATTTCCCTCAGGAGTGTTCCCTGTGATGCTTGCACCACTCCTATACCCTGAAAAACGGGACATTCTAATGAACCTTAGTACAGTGATAGCAGGGGTAGGATTCAAATTTTTTAACAACCAGTTTTGTGGGCGTGGCTGAGATGGTGGGTGTTGCTTGGTGGATCATGTGATTGGGTGGACATGGCTTGGTGGTCATGCTATTAATAGGCTGGGTGTGGCCAACTCAATATCACTCACATCGAGGCACCATCTCCTCACCTGGCCTCTCATGACTGTGGGGATGCTGCAACAGTGATAAGTGTGAAAAATGGTCATAAGCCACTTTTTGCAGTGTCATTGTAACTTTGAATGGTCACTCCACATGAGCAAAATATCAGCAAAGGAGGGGAAAAAGACTCCAGAGATGTTCCTGAGACAGGAAGTCTATTCCTGCCAAGAATGTAATAAGGGTTAACGGAGAGGCGGCTTCTATAAGCAATACCAGAATGTTTCCTTCCTGCCTTCCTTACAGGATTAGGCCAATAAATTCTTCTAACAACCAGTTCTCCGAACTGCTTAGAATGTTAACAACCAGTTCGAGTGAAGAAGTGCTAACTAGTAGAATCACACCCTTGAGTGATAGCAAATTTAAGGCCCGGTCCCACTGGCCGACGGATGCAAAACGTATGCATAAAGGACACAGCAGACGAGCAAAATTTCAGGCGTGGCTCCATCCATTGTCATCTGCTCCAAAAAGTGGTGAAAATTTGCCTAAACAAAAAGGAAAAGAACAGAAAAGAACGGATGTGGGTAGTATGTAGCGGGGATGTTAAACGGATGTTCATAGGAAGCCTAGAGGATGAAAGCGGATGGAAGCGGATGACACTTCCGTAGGGGTTCCGGGGGAGAATTTTGAAGCGGATGCATAGCGGAAGGGGCGGATGCATAGCGGATGAAGCGGATGCATCACAGACACCTATAGGAAACAAAGGGGATGCCGCACGGATGTATATTGGATGCAAAACGTTCACTGCGCATGTGGGGAGTATGAATTGCATCAGCTCCGTGGATATAAAAGGATGCAGCACGCACGCAGTCAGCATACAGGGGAAAGACGTGCTGCCACATACATCTTGCAGGAACACCATGGTTCGTCAGTCAGGCAAGAAGAGGAAGCCTGTGCCTACTTGTTCAAGCCCTGGCAAGGTGAAGAAGGCCAGAACCAGCATCCCACCCCCTAGCACTGAATCTGAAGCTGCTGCTGCTGCTGCTATGGTGGACCAGACCCATGGCCCTCAAAGCCCTGCTGCTGAAGGCCCTGTTGCTCAAGCCCCTGAAGGCCCTGCTGCTCAAGCCCCTGAAGGCCCTGATGAAGCCCCTGCCAGAGGGAGGAAGAAGCAAGGGAAGGAGAAGGGAGAGAGGAAACAGTACACTGTTTCCTAGGAGTATGAGGATGAGGTGCTGGAATGGCTGAGGGAGAACGAGTACCTCTGGAGAAAGGGCCACAGACTGGACATAGTCTGGACACCAAGAAGAAGCAGGCAGCTTGGAGAGACAAGGCAGAGAGCCTGGGGTACACTGCTGAAGTACTCCTTGGATGGTGGAAGCACATGCACACCTGGTATGGCAAACTACACCTCAAGAAATCCGGGCAGGCCGCTGTCAAGTTCACTGACCGGGAGATGTACGTCATGGCAAAGTGCAGTTTCCTGGAGGGTGAGATCCACCACCGAGGAGCAGCCCCTCTGAGACCCCTTTCCCTCAGACAGCCCACAGACAGACAGTCCTCTTCCAGCCAGGAGCCAGCTACCTTGACCAGGCAGATGTCTTCAGAGAGCCCCACATCAGAGACCCCCCCCCAACAGCTGCACTCCCCATGCTGGCAGACTTGGAGGATCCCATGGAGGATGACGCCCTGCTGTCACAAATGGAGGAAGAAGCAGCAGCTACCAGAGGCCAACCCAACTCCACCCCCACCCCCAGCTCCAGAGGATGCAGGCAGAGAGGCAGACTGGAGGGCCAGGACCACAGTGTGCTGTTGGAGATCAGGGACACAATGAAGACCAGCACAGAACTTCTCTCTCAGCTGGTCCATTTGGACAGAGCATCCTCAGGCTGGAACATCTTCATCACCTACATGAGCCAGACCCTGAGGGACCTGCCTGAGGCCCAGTACCAGGTGATGAAGCAGAAGATCACAGCACTTCTGCACAACCCTCAAGGCCCAGATGAAGCTGCTCCTACCCAGTCCCGGTCTGCTCCTCTACCCCAGGTGATGTCATAGTCCTTCCACGGCTTTCAACAGCCCCTCACCTACCAAGGCTATGACTACCAGGACTTCCCACAGCAAAAACAGACCTTCCCAGTCCAGGCCTAGGTTCATTGCACGCCACAGATACCACTCCTCACCCAGCTGCAGACCAGACAGCCCCACTACACTCCTCCTTCCTCCACCCCACAGCCAAGCCCGTCAATGGACAATCTGTCATCAGTATTGAGCCTGACATCTCAAGTCCTTGATGAGGGGCCTCTCAACCTCACGGGGCTGAGTCAGCTCTCGGACAGCTTCCTGAACACACCATCCCCTGTTGTGCCCTTGGGGCCAAGCACCCCAATGGTGCCTCAGACCAGCACTCAAGCCACAGCCACCTCCACAGTCCCTGCCCGCTTAACAGCTGAGACCATGGACATGACTCAGAGTGACTGAGAATAGTCTCAGAGACTGAGTTGTACTTGTTAAGTTTATCTTTGCTTAAGACACTTTACTTGGTTCATTTTGCTTATTTAATACAGTCATAAAGTTTACCTAAGAAAGTTTATCTTTGCTTAAGACACTTAATACAGTTTACTTGGTTCATTTTGCTTATTTAATAAAGTCATAAAGTTTACCTAAGAAAGATAATAAAGGTTATCTTTGCTTAACACATCAATTTACTTAGTTCTGTTTTTTTACTTAATAAAGTGTTGGTGAAAACTTTGAAAAAATGGTTAAGCCTTTGCATGCTTGTGGGATAGATAAGGATAGTTGTGGGATAGATAAACCTCCAGTGCAACCATAGTGGGACTGTATGGTCCACCATCCCAGCGATCCAGGTGATTTTCTCCCCCTTTTTATAGAAAATATTGGTTGTTCGCTCGGTGTCCTTCTACATACTCTAGACATACTGCAGACATCCTAAATATATGATATACATCCCAGATACAAACATTTTGTCTGTTTTGAATACTTTATATACGAGATGCATACACTTACATCCTTTCTATTTCCGTGCTACTAACGCTGTGTAGATGTTCTGTATACCTTTTGTTTCCTCCTTCTTTCTGTTTTCAGCTGCAGTGGATGTGAGTTGAGGGGATGGCCAGAGGATGCAGAGAGGATACAGTGGACGTTTAACGGATTATAACGGACATAGAACATTTGTTGCCCATATATGTCACGTATGTACATCATACATGGTGGAAAGTTCATCCATTCACAAAGTTTTGTGCAGCTCAAAACTTCTTGTACGGATGAAATTGCAATGGACAGATGCTCGAGGGATAGAGCGTATGAAACACGTATGCAGTGAGTACACAATGGATGCATAGCGTTTTCCAATGGATGACAAGCTTTTTTTACATCCTCTTTGCATCTGTAAGTGCAGTGGGACCGGGCCTTCAGAGGACATGGTTTCCTATAGCTACAGAGCAAGAGAAAATTGTTTTGTGTAATGCTTTATAATAGAGTGTTAAAAATTTCAAAGTAAGGCTTGGGAAGGAAGGGGAGGGGAAAAGATGGAGTTCTGGATCTTTCATTTGCATTATGCATGACATGGAGAAAATCAGTTCCATCTCATTGTAAATGGAATGTGCATCGCATATATGTGATTGGCTGTCAAGTACAAAATCATACAAAATCATTGCAGGAGGTGCAAGGTAGGAATTGCAATTCAGCATTTCCCCCCTCCCCATTTATTAATTAGAAAGCTGGCATTCACATGATAAAAACATACTTCAGCTGTTTAGATTAAACATTTCTGGAATATTATTTAATGGTGAATTGTTTGCTCAATCATGTCAGGCATTTGTCCCTTACTGCTCAAAGCCACCAATATTTGTTGCAATGCATAGATGAAATAATTGTATGAAAAAATGTTAAGCATTATTTGATTTGCATTGGCAAGTTGCCAACATTTTTGTGCCAGAGGATACTTCCCACAGCTGTTTCAGGGGCACAGTGATGGATCAGAGTACAGATCCCTTTTAAAAACACTTTTTTTTGTAGCACAATATCTTTTTACAGTATTTTTCCAGTTGTTGTGTCTCACAAAAAGAAACAAATTGATAAAAAAAAAACCCTCAGAATTGCCTTTACATGTAGGTAACAGAGGCTTCCTCTACCTGTTTGGCTATTTTCTGTAACTTCCTTGTCAAATTTGCTGCTTCTTCCAGGATGTATATTCTGCAGATGCTAAAATATATTCTTATTTGGGGCTAAAATCACAAACAACTATTGTTTTTCAACTATAGGCATCTTCAATTTATCAATGTGCCATCAATTTTATTCAGCAATGGCACGCACATTTCCCATCTATCTAATCAATATTTTCTTGGACTGTACATTCATGTATTTATTGGTTTGATCAATTTGTTAGAAGGACAGTTGTAGATTCTTGAATATACATAAAGTAATAATGGATGTAGAAAGTCCTTGGAATAGACATAGTTTGGGATGGAGTCAGCATCCTTGTTTATATAAAGACAATTATGGTTGTTAGGCACAACTAATAATTAGAATAGAATTTTAGCCAGTGAATAACTTCAAGCTGAATTGATTGAATGAATCCAACTTTTTTGAAAGGAATCAATCGATTTAGAAAAATATAAGTATAAACAAGTATGTTTTTGTTATCTAATACATCACTTAAACAGAGATAGACAACATGTGGCACTCAAAGTATTGGTAAATCTGAGGCAGAGGTGTTATTCAGCAGGTACCAACCAGTTCTGGAAAACTGGTAGTGGAAATTTTGAGTAGTTCATAGAATCGGCAAATGCCACCGGTGACTGGAGATTTTACAGTATCCTTCCTCTGCCATGCCCACCAAGCCACGCCCACAGAACTAGTAGTAAAAAAATTTGAATCCCACCACTGTTCTGGGGTTACAGTTTGATAATATCCATGTGTCACAATCTCATTGGAAAAGAACTTGACAGTGGGAAAAACTGAAGGCAAAAGAAGAAGAGGATGGCAGAGGATGAGAACGTTAAAGAGTGTCATTGATTCAATGAAAATGATTTTGGCAAAACTCAGGAGACAGTGGAGAATGGGGGGTCTGGCGTGCTATGATCCATGGTCACAAGAGTCAGACAAGATTTATCAACTGAACAACAAAACAAAGAGTCACAATCTCTCATGTAAATTGCTTCTTCAAGTTTAACTTTCTTCTCCTCATGGTTAACTCCCATTTTGTTCATGAAACACAATGTGTTTCATGGATTGTTTCATGGATTGTTACTTGGCAATCTTGATTTCCAGATTTCTCTGCCAGAAATAATATTTAGTCCATTGTATAGCAACCATATTGGTTAATGGGAATGTTTAGCCTTGAGAAGACTGACAGGGAAACTGAAAGAGATGTCACATAGAGACTCAAGATCTATTTTCTGTTATCCTGGAATGCAGGATACAGTAAAGTGATTTAAAGTTAAGGAGAGGCAAATTTTAACCAAGTGCTAAGAAAATATCTCAACAGTAAGAGGAGTTTGACAGTGGAACCAATCACTGAGAGAGGTCAATAATTGTGATCTTCAAGCAGAAGCTAGACAGTCATCTTCTAAGAATGCTTTAATTTGGATTTCTATTCTGAACTGGGACTGGAATCAGGGGCCTAAATGACCTTTTTGACCACTATGATTCTATACAGCCCTAAATCCAAATCTTGAATTGAATATGTGTGTACATAATTATTGTGGAAGATGATCTAGTTGTCTGAAATGGAACTTGGAGAAGTAATAAATAAACTCAAAAGAGCTTCTAACCAGAGAACAACTTCAGAGTCACAAAATTAACTAGTGTTGAGACTGTGGATAGAATAAGAATAAGAATTTGGAATGTGACAAATGAGGTTAGTAGCTTTTCTGAAGGCATCAACTTTCAACCAGTCTGCAGTTTATAGTTAATTTATTTTCATTATTTTGTGATCGTGTAGTCAAAGAGTACCTTATCTTTCACACTATGGTTGTGATGATAGAGTGAAGTGAATTTAACTTCAGGCCCAGCTTTACAGTAAAATCCACACAGATTTGTTCACTCCATAACATTGAGGCAGGTCACACTTTGTTGTAATAAGATGTGAGTAAACAGTGTTTATCAAACAATACATTGACATTTTTACACCAAAATATTATGGAAAATGAGTTCTTGAAACCACTGCAAGTATTTTACAAGTATGTGTTCTTAAAATAAAATGTTGAAGACTATTTATATTCTATATACATTAAAAAAAACTACATTCTCCTACCTATCACTTCAGAGAGAAGGAAAAAACACTTCCTCACCCAAATTTGACAGTCTCCTAGAGTTTAGTTCTAGCAATGGAAATCATCTTCCATATTTGCTCCCTGAGAAACTACTGTATATCAAATAGTTTGTATATTGTCTGATAACCCTGTCACACTATGCTGTGATTCCATGCCAAATACTTTCATAAAAGGAAAGTATTATTACATATTAAAATAACTTTATTTATAGGGTCATTCCCCAATCCCACCACAAATTATAGATGCCTAATCACTGAGTTAAAGGAGAACAATCAAACTATTTTGAGGATTCACACCTGGTATAAGATAATGTAACAACAACTTTTCTTAAGACTCAATGAAGGAAGTTGTTGGGAAATATACCCTGATAGGGAGTTTTCGAAGGAAAGGAATAAATGCATGAAACTTTATGAACACATTCAAAAAGCATATATTCCAAGTTATACTAAACTATTTTCTTCTTTAGCATAGAGAAAAAAAGACAATTTTTAAAAAATTGATTCTTATTGCTTTTTAAATTAATAACAAAAACAATAAACAAATAATTCCCTCAACACCGTCCAATTATTTACAAAGTCTACACAACTATTACTGTTAATCTTCTCATAACTCCTTATCACCCATCCCCTCACACTTGTGACTGTATGACTGTAACTTTGTCACTTGTATCCTTATGATTTATATAGACTGTTTCCTAGTATGACTTGATTGCTTATTGTTCCTTATGACTATTAAGTGTTCTACTTTATGATTCTTGATGAATGTATCTTTTCTTATTCTATTCTATTCTATTCTATTCTATTCTATTAGAACAATAGTGATAGTGATAGATATCTTGTTGAAGATAAAAATACATTAAAAGTGCCACAAAAAAGTTTTAAAATATGATAAAAACATAAAGTCTGTATTTTATAACAAAAAATAGTTACAAAGTTCTATGTATAGTTACCTAATGCAAATATTACTTAAGATGTGCATACTTCTGATATATCTATACAACTATTTTTAACCTCTATATTTTGTATAAATAAATTCCATATTTCATTATACTTATCTATACCTGGTTTTAGAATATTGTACAAATATGCATTGTAAAGAAATAATAAATGTTATTCTTATTACATCCACAAGAAAAGTTGTGGAGAAGAGATTGAACAACCATTTGTTTGAAATGGTTTGGGGTTTCCTGCTTGACTAGCTGGTTGGACAAGAGCAGGGATCTCTAACCTCAGCCACTTTAAGACTTGTGGACTTCAATTCCCAGAATTCCTCAGCCAGCAAAGCTAGAGAACCTAACAGATCCCTTCCAACTCGTATTTTGTTGGATGCTGCCCTTTGCCTTTATTTATCTAATTCGTTATATTAATCTTCAGTGAAATTGAAGATGATTAATGCATTCTCCATTTCAAGGTTAGAAATTTATATTTTCAGCGTTGATCATTATCTGTTTTTCTAAAGGTGTGTAGCACCATTTGATACATAGACATAGCTTAAGAATAATGTATATAGCATATAAGACATCTTCCATCACGTAATACCTATTTCTCAGCCCCAGACAGCAACATAATAATTTTAGTTATTGTAATTATCTTTGTAAACAATTGTTCAGTTGATTTACAATCATATAATACAATTATAAAACTTTAAAAAAACATTTTAAAAATTCAGCAGCAGAAACATTTTGTCATGCAACATTACAAAAATATTTTTAAAGGTTTGGACTTCAAGCCTTTATCCCATGGGTGTCAATCTCACCACCTGTCAGCCTTCAAGATCTTCTACTATCGTTTTGTATCTTTTGGCTGTCATAAGAAACGGGGGAGGGGAGAGTGGGATGAGTCTGGGAAGTGAGTTGGAGGTGTTACATTTTTCTGTTGTGTAAATGAAGGGAGGGGAAGCATTCATCAGAGTTAGGTTTTATTTCTCGCTTAAGCCCATGTCACACTGCCCAACGGATGCAAAAAGGACACAACAGACGAGCAAAATGTTCCATCCGTTGTTATCCTCTCTCAAAAGGGGCAAAAATTTGCATAACCGGAGCGGATGACACGGACGCGGGGAGGACACAGGGCGGATGCAAAGTGGATGCGGAACGGAAGCCCAGTGGATGGAAGCAGATGGGAGCGGATGGCACGTCCGCTAGTCTTCCGGGGGGGCTCAGCAAAGCGGACACGGAACGGATACAGTGGATGCAGAGCAGATGTGGAACGGATAAAGCGGATGCACAGCGGATGCACAGCGGATGCAGAGCAGAAGCCTAATGGATGCCTGGCATTAATTGCGCATGCGGGGAGGATTCATTGCATCAGCCCCGCGGATATAACAGAAGCAGCTCGGCAGCAGGTCGCCATTCAGAGGAAAGACCTAGTGCCAGACAGATTGGCTGCCTTGCCTGCCCTGCCTGCATGTCTGTCTGCAAGCCTTGCTGCCAGCCAGTCTGCCTGCCAGCCTTGCTGCCTGCCTTTTTGCCAGCCTTGGTTCATGTCTGCCTGCCAGCCTTGGTGCATGCCTCCCTGCCAGCCTTGGTGCCTCCCTTGGTGCCAGCCTTCCTGCCAGCCTTGGTGCCAGCCTTGGTTCCTGCCAGCCTCCCTGCCAGCCAGCAACCCCACAACCATGCGGAAGCACAGCAAGCCTCAGCCATCTGCTGCCAGCCCTTGCAAGAGGGACAGGGCTACCATCCCGCCCCCTGGCCCTCACTCTGGTATGCTGGGGCTTCTGCAGCATGGGCTCGCTCTTCTGGGGCTGGGGCTTCTGCTGCTTCTGCTTCTGGAGGAGCTGATGAAAAGCACTCCAGCACCAGCCACCTCCACAGCACCTGGACCCTTCACCCATGAGACTGAGCGAGTGCCAGAGACTCCAAGAGGAGTGCCAGAGACTCATTTTTGTTTTATAGCTTGTTGTTAATAAAGTCTATTTATGATTCACACACTTGCTTCATTTCTTTTTTTAAATAAAGTCTTGGTGGAAACTTTTAGAAATGGTTTAAGCCTTTGCATGCTTGTGGGATGGGTAAGGATAGCTTTGGGATGGGTTAGGATACCTGTGGGATGGGTAATAGCTGTGGGATGGGTTAGGATAGCAGTGGGATAGATAAACCTTCAGTGCAAGCATAGTGGGACTGTATTGTCCACCCTCCCAGGTGTCACACCTATGGCCCTTTATTATCAATAATTATGTAATCATTGATCCACACATTTCAACAAAAACACAACTCTTTATTAAACGCCCTGTTCATTGTAGGCCAACCAAACATACATGGCCCAATCTCATCCATGTGATGAGACAGGCTGAAGGAAGCATCCATTAAGCATTTACCATCCTGTCTTGCCACTCCACTGCTCCAGCTGGGGAGTTGCACCAGTATTTCAGGAGGTTGTGCTGCTTCTTTGCCTCATGTGAGGCTCTGTTGGGGCCTTCCACATCCTCAGTGTCTATCAGGTTTCGCCCATGCCTCCATTCACGAGGCTCCATGTCCCCATTGCCTTGTTGGAGGTCCACGAGCCTGTTCTGCAAGACTGGGTAGCGGGTGCGCATAAGATTGTGCAGGATGCAGCAAGCTTCCACGATCCTCCTCATGGTCTCTGGGCTATGCTGCATGTTGGTGAGAAGCACCTGGAACCTGTTGCCCAGGATGCCAAAGGCATTCTCCACCACCCGTCTTGCCCTGAACAGCCTGTAGTTGAAGATCCTCTCTTCACGGGTGAGGTATTTGGAGGTGTAGGGCTTCATGAGGTAGGTTGTGAGGGAGAAGGCGTCATCCCCCACGATGAAGTAAAGCACATCTTGCTTGTCGTTGGGCAGCGGGTCTGGATTTGGGAAGCCCACCATGAGGTTGCCTTCCAGCCCCTCCTTGAGGTGACTGTCGTTGTATACCTGGGCATCTGAAGATGAGCCGTTGCGTGAAGCATCGATGTACATGAACTTGTAGTCAGCATCAACCATGGTGAAGAGGATGATGCTGAAGAAGCCCTTGTAGTTGAAATAAGTGGACCCCGACTTGGCTGGAGCTTTGTAGGCCACGTGCTTGCCATCTATGGCTCCAACGGTGTGTGGGAAGTTCCACTTCTGATACCACTGCTCTGCAACTTTCTTCCATCCTTCTTCAGTGGAGGGGTACTGGAGGAGCTCCTCCTTGTATTCTTCGATGATGGCCTGCACCACTTCTCTGACCACAATGCTGATGGTGTTGTGTGGCACCCTCCAGCCGTACTGCATGATCCTGTAGGTGATCCCTGAGGCCAGGTGGTGCAGAGTGAGTGCCACCTTGAGCCCAGGTTCCAGGCTGGGCCGGAAGTTGGTGTTTGTCTTGGTCAACCTGGGTGTCAGCCACTGCACAACTTCGTCAAACATGGCTGGAGGCATCCTCATGAAGTTCTGGAACGCCCGAGTGTCTTCGCTTCTGAGCTCCACCATCAGCTTGTTGTACAGTCCGTCCTCTGCTCTTCTGGCAAACCATCTTTGGACCCAGACTTTTTTTGGGTGCCTCCTTTTCTTCCCGTAGTAGAGTTCACAGAGCCTGTAGATGGTTTCGCACTGTTGCAGAAGGATGGTGGCTGCTGAAAGGACTTTGTCACAATCCACGGTGCACATGACTGGATGCTGTGGAAGAGGAAGAGTCAGATGAAGGCTGCAGAGGTCTCCACTGCAGGGCTGCTGTTCTGAAAGTGAGATCCAGATGTGTTGCTCCCCCTTTTTATAGGCAGTATAGGTGTCCCTTTGCATCCTCTAGGCATCCTCTAGGCATCCTGCAGACATCCTTAATATCTGAGATAGGTCCCCTCTGCGAACATTTTTTCCATTTTAAACGCTTTGTTTCCGTGCTACATCCACTAGGCATCCGTTCTGCATCTGTTCTGCGTCCGTTCCACTTCCTCCCTGCGTCCGAGCGGATGCAAGTTGCGCGGATGCGCAGCGGATGCCTAGCGGATATAGCGGATGCGTAACGGATGCGTAGCGGATGCAGAATGGACAAACTGGATACATTTTCCGCGCAAATGTTTTGGGCAGCCCAAAATTTTTGGAGCGGATGAAAGGTCCATAAACGGATGCTGGACGGATAGAGAGGAAGCAAAACGGAGGCAGTGAGTACATCGCGTTTTCCAACGGATGGCAAGCTTTCTTGTCCGTTTTACATCCTCTTTGCATCCGTTGGTTCAGTGTGACATGGGCTTTAGCTTTCTTTTCTCTGCGCAACTGCAACCCGTTATCAAAGCATGCCAAGGTCAATGGACAGAGGCCTCATCATCGCCTGAAGATGCCCACATGATCACATTCACAATTTCTAATTGGAAGTTTCATCTGAACTATTGGGGGTGGGAACACTTCCATCACTTTGTATATGTGATTTACACACCTAATTCCTCAGATTCAGAATTCTCTGGTTGCTACCATTTCACTTTCAGTAAAAGATAACTTTTCTCTAAATTAAAGAGTCTAAGTTTTTCTTTCTTGGATTTTGAATGGAGCACCGCCTGACATTATTCTGAATCTCACTCTACTAGCCCACCCAGAGAAAACACCAAATTTTCTTCCGAGGGGGCCTGAACATCATGTCATCTTCAACTAGTGACCAGGAAGATCTCGGAGCCATTGGTGGGTAAGATTCTTTGCTAGTACGGGAAGCCCAATCGTTAGCAGAGCTCAATCTGGAAGAGGATCCAGCTGTGAAGCCCAGATGGTCAATGGGGGGTGGCTGGAAAGATCCGGAGAAGGAATCCTCCCCCCCGGGATCACCACCACCCGCCAGCATGGAAAAGAGGAGCCATGGCAAGAGAAGGAAAAGAGAGAACTCTCATTGAATCAAGCCAGGAGATTCTTTGATGAAGCCTTTGAACAACTCCAAGCTGCACAAAGGTATGAAGGGGATGGGGGAGTAGCCCCAACTAGAAGAAGCAGAGCAGCCCCCTCTCCCATAAATCATCCCGATCCAGCAGCAGCCCTGGGGCCCTCAATGGGAGGTGTAATTCCTAGAAGGCGTAGAGCTCCTAGGCTGCCTCTGTTAGAAGTAAGATACGGGGGAGATCCCAAAACCCAGGTTTGGAGCTATATGGAAGAATACGGGGAGGATTTTCCCTCAGAAGCAGCCAAAATGATATGTGTTACCTGGGCTCTGGAGGGAACAGCTGCAGAGTGGATGGTGACCCTGCATAATGATAATGCTCCCCAGTTGATGAATTATAACCTGTTCATGACTGCACTGCGAGCTAGATTTGAGGACCCATTGGCAGAGCGCAAGGCCCGGATCAGGTTGAAGACCATAAATCAGGGGCAGAGGTCAGTGGCTGACTGCACCCAAGAATTTAAACAGTTAGCAGTTCATATCTGAGGCTGGTCCCAGGAAGCCCTGACAGAGGCATTTAAAGATGGTTTAAACGAAGATGTGTACCAGAGATGCATTGCTAGAAGAGACCCAAATGACTTGCAGATGTGGTACTTGCTGGCAGAAGAAGCAGACGGCGGGGAGGTTCTGGGTGGAGAAAATCTTCCCCCCCACATCCTCAAGAGATTTCCAAACCTCAGAGGGGAGGAGTGATGGCAAGACCCAACCCCTTTGCCTGTTTTCGATGCGGGAAGGAAGGTCACCGGGCTGTGAACTTCAAAGTCAAGCTGGAACCAAGGGGGGCGCCAAAGGAAGTGAAGAAATATGAAAAATCCCCAGCGAAGCCTCACGAAGCAGCACTAAAGTCAAAAGAGACGGCGGAGGTCGCCCCTCCCGCGGGAGAAGAGTCAGACACCCCGGTTACCCCTGAGGAGGACGATTTCGACTCGGAAGACAACTTCCTGGTAAGTCCAAGCATGGGCCCTATGACCATACCGGTGAAGTTGAGGGTACCCAATTCAGGGATCGAAGGGGGAATGCTAGCCCTATTAGATTCTGAATGCACAAGGTGTATAATCAACATGGAAGTAGTGGAGAAAATGGACTTAAAACTAAAACCTTTAAAGGTGCCCATTTCCTTTGCCCAATTAGATGGATCAGTGGCTGGAGGTTGCCCTTCATGCTTTATCACGGAACCTATAGAAATGATCATGGGAGAACATGATGAGACTCTGTGCTTTATTGTAGTCCCTGGGATGGAGCAATCATTAATACTGGGATTGCCCTGGCTCCAGAAATGGAACCCCCAGGTTAATTGGAGAAAGGGGTTGTTGCGCATACGCACCAAGCAGCGACCGGGAAAAGAGGGGAGATCTCAGCCGAAGCTTCAGATTCCGATTGAAATAGCTTCCACAGGTACTGAACCCGTGAAAGGGGAGGAGAAAATTCCAAAAGAGTATTGGGATTTAAAGGAAGTGTTCAGTGAGAAGGCCTTGGATGAGCTCCCGCCTTACCGATCAACAGACTGTGCTATTGAAATTTTGCCTGGGGTGAAGCTCCTGAAACCGAAGTTGTACTCAATGACACCACAGGAATTAGAGGAGCTAAGACTGTAGATAAAAATCTGGAATGTGGTTTTATCCAACCTGCTAGGCCCCGGGTAGCGGCTCCCGTGTGGTTCCATGAAAAGATGGCCATGTTGGCCCACCTAGCCAAGGGGAAGATTTTCACGAAGTTGGATTTGAGAGAAGCATACTACCAAATTCAAATTAAGGAAGGGGATGAGTGGAAGACTGCTATTAACTGCCCGGTGGGTTGCTTCCAATTCAATGTTCTTCCTTTTGGATTACAAGGGGCCCCAGCTGTATTCATGCAGATGATCAATCAGGTGTTACATGAACATTTATACAGGGGAGTTCTGGTTTATCTTGATGACATCCTTATCTACATGGAAACTCTGGATGAACATGTGAAACTGGTGCAGTCAGTTCTACAGAAACCGTGTGCCACTAAGTTGTATGCTAAACTATCCAAGTGTGAATTCCATCAAGAGAAAATTGATTATTTGGGATATCGCATTTCATCTGAGGGCATAGAAATGGATCCAGAGAAAGTGCGTGCTGTATTGGAATGGGCTCCACCACGTACCAGAAAACAACTTCAAAGCTTCTTGGGATTTGCAAATTTTTACCAGCAATTTATCCCGACTTTTGCTAAGATAGCAATGTCCATCACAAATCTCTTAAAAACAAAAGGGGAGGTGAAGCCAAGGCCGAGTAAGCCGTTGGAGTGGTCCATGGAGTGTCAAGTAGCTTTTGAAAAGCTAAAATGACTGTTTGCTGCAGAACCAGTACTAAAGCACCCGGATACGGAGGCTCCTTTCGTGATCCAAGCCAATGCGAGTGATGTGGCCATTGGAGCGGTGTTACTTCAAATCAACAAGAAAGGGACTTTACCGCCTTGTGCGTATATCTCTCGTAAATTGTCTGAAACCGAGAGAAGGTGGGCTGTCTGGGAAAAAGAAGCTTTTGAAGTTCGTTGGGCCTTACTGACCTGGAGACATTTCCTGGAAGGAGCAAAACATCCATTTGAGGTATGGACTGAACATAAAAATTTGGAAGCCTTAAAAACGCCTCAGAAGCTGTCCCCTAAACAAGTTCGCTGGGTCCAGTATTTCAAGCAGTTCAATTTCTCACTGAAGTACATTCCAGGGGGGAAGAACTTCATGGCGGATGCTCTCTCTAGACTACCCCAATATAATAATATTCGCCAGGAGGTGATAAGTCCAATTGTTTCAACCAAATATCTAGCTGCCCCAATGATCACCAGAACCCAAAAGAAGAAACAAGAAGTGGATTTATCGAATGACCTCACCGAACAACTAAAAGAAGCTTTAAAACTTGATGATTGGTTCTTGGCTCATTCAAAAGACTATACAGTTAGAGATGGTTTGGCTTGGGTGGGGACCAAGTTGTATGTGCCACAAGTGCTGAGGGGCCAAATACTACAACAAGCTCATGATTCTAAAGCAGCTGGTCACTTTGGATTTGTGAAAACCTTACACCTGGTTAAGTGGCAATTCTGGTGGCCTACTTTGAAGAAGGACATTGAAGCTTATGTAGCTACCTGTCCAATTTGTGCTTCGGCAAAGAGACCTCCTGGTAAGCTGGCAGGGTTGTTACAAAATGTAGCTAGACCAACAGCCCCCTGGAAGGAAATATCTATGGACTTTATAGTAGAATTACCCGAAAGCAGTGGAAACACGGTTATTTGGGTGGTAACCGATTTGTTTTCCAAACAGGTACATTGCATACCTTGTTCCAAAATTCCATCTGCTAAGACGTTGGCTAAACTGTTTATTTCACATATCTATAGGTTACATGGCGTTCCAGAACGCATAATCACTGACAGAGGGGTCCAATTTACCTCAAATTTTTGGAAAGAGTTCCTGAAGTTGATAGGCTCCACCCAGGGTTTAAGCTCCGCCCACCACCCCCAAACCAATGGGGCCTGTGAGAGGACTAATGCAGTGTTAGAACAGTATCTTAGATGTTATATAAATTATCAACAAGATAACTGGTCCGACTTACTACCATTTGCTGAAGTGGCATATAACAACTCCGTACATAGTAGTACCGGATTCACTCCATTTAAAGTGGCTTCGGGACAAGATTTTGTACCCATACCTGAACTTCCTTGTGAAAGGCCTAACATCCATTCGTTGGATGAATGGATAACTCAACTCCAACTTAACTGGCCAGTAACACGTAAAGCATTAGATGAGGCCCATCAAGCTCATAAGAAACTTGCAGACAAGAAAAGATCTCCACAGAAATTATATAAAGTAGGTGACAAAGTTTTCCTGTCCACCAGATACCTGCAAACCACTCAAAAGTCAAAGAAGCCTGAAGATGCCCACATGATCATATTCACAATTTCTAATTGGAAGTTTCATCTGAACTATTGGGGGTGGGAACACTTCCATCACTTTGTATATGTGATTTACGCACCTAATTCCTCAGATTCAGAATTCTCTGGTTGCTTCCATTTCACTTTCAGTAAAAGATAACTTTTCTCTAAATTAAAGAGTCTAAGTATTTCTTTCTTGGCTTTTGAATGGAGCACCGCCTGACACCACCTCACATTGCCATCACGTGACATTTCATGACATTTTCCCCCTTCGCAGAGCTGGGTGGGCTTGGCCTGGGCATGACAGATCTGGATCCCAGGCTACCAGTTTGACATCACTGCTTTTTCCACTTTGCCACACAGTGAAATTTATTTTCCCTTCTCATGTTTCTTGCAACTACAGTAGATCTAGCTCCTAGATTAGTGATTAGAAATAGGGGACTTCTCATGCATTAATTAGGGGAATTAATGCACCAGGAAAACGAATAGAGAATGACTATTGGACTTTACATTACCTAATGTTGAATGATAATTTAAGATATCTTGTTTACCTGAGTATTTGCAGAATGGCTACTGTTTTAAATTATTAATAGAAAAGAATATTTGTAGCTCAGGATTTGGTGCTCTCTGAGCTTGGTTTCTTTCTTGTAGACATTTCACAACCCAACTAGGTAACATCATAATTGCTATAAGGCAGTGAGGTTTGCCCATTGTTTGTACACAAGTCGCTTGCCCTGTCAGTGTTAGTGGGAGTGTTCTTAATGGTTCTTTAATAAGGTTGTTTTTACTGAGTTGATAATTCCTTCACTGGGGCATTGTGTACTCCTTGGTGTTAATGTCTGCTTGTCTGAATGCTTGCTAGCCAGGAGGTGTTGTGGTCTGTTCGCTTTTTGACTGCCTCTTTTGAATGGTACTCAGATGTTGTTTATGTGCCTACTGATGACTGATTTGCCTAAATGCCAGGTTTCCAAGATTTCTCCAGCTTTTTTGGACTTAGCTTGCTCTAGAATGCCCACCATCCTCCAGCTGAAACTATTATAAATTCTGTATTTATTATAAATATAAATTTCTGTAAAAAATTGTTTCAAAATATTTCTTAAGCCACATTTCACCTGGTGGAGGTTGTTGGCCATGGTCATTAAAGAAATCCATCTTCCACCATTGATTTTGATTGTTGGAAAGCTCCCAAGAAGGTTACAAATGGCAATTGGGTGTCGCCAGGATGCTGCAACCATCGTAAATACATGCTAATTGCCAAGTGTCCAATTTTTGACCATGTGATCACAGAGACATTGCAACTGTACTAAGTGCATGTACTGCTCATAGGTCAGTGCTTTTTCAGTGCTGTCATAACTTCAAATGGTCATTAAACAAATGTTCATAAGCGCAGGACTATCTGTACAATACTTGAAAGGATGTTACAGAGATCAAGATCTGTTCCATCTCCAAATGGAAACAGAATAATGATTTAAAGTTATAGGAAAATAGATTTCAGTTGACTGTTAAGAAAAGTGCCGAACCTTATAAGCAATTTGATAGGACAACCACTTACTTTTCATTAGATGTGTTCAAAAAGAGACGACAGCCATTTGTCTGGAATGCTATAATTTGGATTCTTGCATTGAGCAGAAAGTTGGACTCCAATCAACTAAACAGTCCTTTCCCTTTCTATGATTCTAATACTTCCCAGATAAACTTCATTTCTGAAAGTTTCGTCCAAATCCACTTCTATGTCCATCAGAAGGAAGAGAGGGTTAACTTGAGGTTATACATTTTATGGTTTGAAAAAATCATTTTTCAAACCATAAAATATGTAATAACTCAGAGTTGTTTTTACATTAAATAGATCCTTTCCTGTCCAAGCAATGGCTGTTTCATGTTTACATAATACATTAATACACTAATTCCAACTCTGATTTGATATAAGTGTGGCAACTGTCTTAGAATATCAGTCCATCTCTCACAGACCTCTCAGTAGTAATTCCTGGTAGATATCAACTATCAGATACCAGTCCTGTCTGAAAATGGCACTTTCAGTGATTAAGCCTGGTACCTTTTGTATACTAACATTGTGCCATGAAATGATAAAATTCTGAAAAAGAACAATGTTCCACAAACATATTCTCTAAGATATACATCTATAAAAGTAAGAAACATTTTAGACGTATATCTAAAACTTAACTAGGACAACATTTTCATGCAATCATTCTGTCCACCTGTAAAATGTGAAGGCAGTGGCTGCCTCTAATGTATGTTTTTATTGCCCTTGTACAGACATTACTAGCCATAGTGACTAGTACAAAATCATAGCCTAGCCAGTATGGATGTGTCTAATTCTTTCCTAAAATCACCCAAGTTAGCAGCTCTCACTACTTGTGTAAAAAAGCATTTCTGTTCTATATGTAAATTGGGTGACTCCAAATCTGCAAACCTGATTGGTCAAATAAACTAAGCATTGGATTGGTTCACTAGGAACCAATCCAAAGAGCTGCTGAAAGGCGGCAAATTTAAGCAACTGCCATTGGCTACAAGCAGGCAAGCCAGCCTGTATAAAAGGCTGGCCTCGGCTTCAGCCAAGTGTTCCTATTTACAGACTAGTTAAAGAATAAAGCATTTGTTGTTGGAACCCGGTCTACCTCGTGTGTTTTCTGAACAAAACACTGGCGACGAGGATGGGATCGTCCTGAATGAAAAAAAAAAAAAACAAAACCTGCACACGGTGATAAGAAGTCCAGATGACAACCAAGATGCCTGGAAACAACGATCCGCCTGCACCCTTCAATCCCAACGAAGAGGATTGGGATTCCTATGCAGATCGCTTCCAGATGTATTTGGAGAGCAATGAAATGGAAGACATTTCAGAGCAACGCAAGAGAGAAGTGTTCCTGACTCACTGCGGGCCAACGGTTTTCAAGATGGCAAAGGCCCTTGCGAAGCCCCGAGATGTTAAACAACTAACATGGCCAGAATTGCAAAGAATTCTCAAAGCACACTACGCTCCGATGGTGTCAAACTTAATAAAGCGACACAAATTTTACCGCAGAGACCAGAGAGAGGGAGAGACTGTCGCCAATTTCGTTGCTGCCCTTAGACAATTAGGGGGTGAGTGTGATTTCCTGAACATTGACGAAGCGATGAGGGATCGCGTGGTGTTGGGTCTGAGAGACTCGACCGCACAGAGTAAATTACTCAACAAGCCCAACATCACCGTGACCGAAGCCATCGCGGAAGCCACAGCCACTGAAGCCGTGAAAAAATCGGCTGTTGCAATGAAAAAGATGAACACACACAGCGAAGAAACAAACCCAACCAAAGACAGAAAGCAGCCTGCCATCACAACCCACTACGAAGAGTCTGGCGAAACATTCGAATCGAGCAAAGAAGACGACGAGGTCCACCATTTGCTCATGAACAGAAAAGAGCGCGAAAGAAGAAATTGTCGGGAGTGTGCTGGCTGCGGAGGAAACCATTCCCGAGCCGAATGCAGATTTCTCGATGCCATCTGCAGGCATTGCAAGAAACGAGGGCACATCGAGAAAGTCTGCAGGAACAAAAAAAGTTACATCCCAACGAGACGCAGAAATTCCCCAACACAAGCTGAGCCTAAACGAGCTGAGAGAAAGTGGCAACAAGAGAAGCGAGCCAATACACACCAAACTGTCATTATAAAGAGCGCTCAGACGGAAAGCGGGAAGAAAGTTAAAGTCATTGTAAAATTCGAAGGAAAGCACTGCAAGATGGAAGTGGACTCAGGGTCCTTCCTCTCCATGGTATCGTGGGACACAATAAAACAGCTAGTCCCAGATATCAAACCCAAAGAATTACAGAAGCAGCACCTAACTCTCAAGGACTACCAGGGAAACCAAATCCCTGTAGTCGGCATGGGACATTTCCGAGTCGCCTACAAACAACACGTCAAGGTGCTACCGCTGACCATAGTCGACCAAGACAGACCAAGCCTCCTGGGCATCGAATGATTCATGCCATTGGGCATCGGGATGACCGGGATCGATCGAGTGATTACAACCGGCTGGGAAGACGACCTCATCCGAGAATTCCAGGATGTTTTTGACAGCTCACTTGGCAAGTATCGGCGAAATCCCATTTCTTTCAATCTAAACCCCCAAATAGCCCCACAAAGAATAAAAGCCAGGCGAGTTCCTTTTGCACTAAAGGCAAAAATAGAGGAACAGCTGGACAAATTAATAGCCCAAGGGGTGTTTGAACCTGTGGACCACGCCAAGTGGGAAACACCTATAGTCACACCTGTCAAGCCCAACGGGTGCGTTAGAATCTGTGGTGACTATAAGGCTACCCTGAACCACGCATTACAACCAAGCGCATACCCGGTGCCTGTAGTCCAGCATTTGCTTCACTCCTTGGGAAAAGGAAAAGTTTTTGCTAAACTTGACCTAGCACAAGCCTATCAACAGCTCCCAGTGGACCCAGAAACTGCTGAAGCCCAGACTATAGTCACACATAAGGGCACATTCAAGTGTCACCGACTCCAATTTGGAGTGAGTGTGGCCCCAGGCATTTTCCAGAGTCTAATGGAACGCCTCCTAAATGGCATACAAGGAGTCGTACCATATTTTGACGACGTCCTGATCTCAGCCAAAGATGAAACCCAATTAAAAAAAAGACTCAAAGAAGTACTAACTAAGTTCAGAGAATCTGGCCTCAAAGTGAAAAGAGAAAAGTGTTGCCTAATTAAGAATAGCGTCGAATTCCTGGGCTATTTAATAGACGGAGAGGGTATACACCCTACAGACAAAAAGATTAAAGCGATTAAAGAAGCACCAGAACCAAAAAACAAGACCGAACTACAAGCCTTTTTAGGACTAATTAACTTCTATAATGTATTCCTGCCAAATAAGGCCACTATAGCAGAACCATTGCACCGTCTTTTAGACAAGAAAGCAATTTGGACTTGGGGTTACAGAGAAAAGCAAGCCTTCCAAAAAATTAAAAGCTTGCTAACATCATCAAACGTTCTCATTCAATTTAGCAACACACTGCCCTTAAGAGTGACCTGCGACGCCTCCCCATTCGGAGTAGGTGCCATCCTAAGCCACCAACTACCTGATGGCAGAGAAGCGCCCGTTGCATATTATTCAAGGTCTTTATCCAAAACTGAGCGGAATTACAGCCAATTGGACAGAGAGGTACTAGCAATTGTCGCAGGAGTGAAACGTTTCCATGAGTACCTATACGGGCGGACTTTTCAAATAAAACAGACCACAAACCGCTAATAGGAATTTTGGCGGGAAACAAACCGACACCAAATATCCTCTCCCCAAGAATGACTAGATGGTCAGAGTTCCTAGCAGCCTACTCATACACTCTGACACACCAACCGGGGAAACAGATTTCACATGCAGACGCTTTAAGCAGAGCACCCTTGCAAGCGACTGAATAAGACCCGGCACCAGCGATGACAGCATTACAAATTGAGACTTGCCCCGATCTACCCATATCAGCTTATGATGTCGCCAGAGCCACCGCAAAAGACTCTTTGACTGCCCGTGTTCTTAACTGGGTAGGTAAAGGCTGGCCAGAAAATAAAAAAACTGAAAACTTTAAACCTTTCCGAACCAGACAAACCGAACTTTCTATTCAAAAAGGTTGTTTACTGTGGGGTGATCGGGTGGTTATTCCTAACAAACTACAACCTAGGGTACTTAGTATGCTACACGAAGGTCACCCGGGGATTGTAAAAATGAAAAGCCTTGCTAGAAGTTATGTCTGGTGGCCGGGTATTGACAGGGACATAGAATACTGGGTAATCTCGTGTAACAAATATCAAGCAATTAGACCATCCCCACCCAAAGCACCCATTAGAGATTGGGAAATCCCACGGGGCCCTTGGTCACGAATCCACATCGATTTCTCTGGTCCAACTAAAGGACATACCTTTCTGATTGTTGTGGATGCCTATTCTAACTGGTTAGAAGTAAAAATTATGCCATCAACAACAACTGAATTAGTAATAAAACAACTGGACAGCCTTTTTGTCACCCATGGCATTCCGGACGTCCTCGTGTCCGATAATGGACCACAACTAACCAGCCTACACTTTGAACAATACCTAGCCTCCCTAGGTATTAGACATGCCCTAACCGCGCCGGCCCATCCGGCTGCAAATGGTAGGGCAGAGAGAATGGTCCGATTTACAAAGGAAGGGTTAGAAAAAATGGACACTGGAGATGTACAGCAAAAAATTAACCGATTGCTCACACTCCAGCACATAACACCCAGTACCACAACCAACAAGTCCCCAGCAGAGCTACTCATGGGGAGAAAACTAAGGTCACACCTTGATAGATTGCACCCAGAATACACGCCAGAAACCCCCCCCCCCCGACTCCTCTACACGGTTTAGAAAATTTGGAATTGGTGATTTAGTCTATGCCAAAAACTTCACTGGGGACCCAGTATGGCTACCAGGACAAATTACCCAAATAACAGGCCCCAAATCCTACCGGTTAACAGTAGATGATGGCAGGGAATGGAAGCGGCACATAGACCAGCTTTGATCCCAAAATATAGAAAGAACCACAGACATACAACCATTCATCGAAAAAAACGATGAATTGCCAACTAAGGTGGGGGGGGGGAAACGCGAGAATTAAATAAAGAACCGTTAAAAAATAAAACCAATGAAACATATGAACAAAAAGAGCAAATAAAAGACTCACTGTTTGGAGAGACTTGCGTGAAGAGCCCATCGGAAGGGGCCAGCCAGGCCAGCTCGACCTGCCCGGAGGAAACGGGAGGGAGCGGCAAAACCGCCAGCCTAAGAAACTCAGGTGGCAGTAAAATGGCTGACTCACCCTTCCAGACGGTTCCAGGGAGAAGAACGGACGACACAGCAGCCCCTTCCGAACCGGTCGAAGTCTTCACTAAGAATGAACCGCGCAAGTCAACTCGAGTCCGGAAAAGCCCCACCTACCTGCGAGACTATGTCACCACGTAGGACTGAACTAAGAGGGGAGGGGTGTTCTATATGTAAATTGGGTGACTCCAAATCTGCAAACCTGATTGGTCAAATAAACTAAGCATTGGATTGGTTCACTAGGAACCAATCCAAAGAGCTGCTGAAAGGCGGCAAATTTAAGCAACTGCCATTGGCTACAAGCAGCCAAGTGTTCCTATTTACTGACTAGTTAAAGAATAAAGCATTTGTTGTTGGAACCCGGTCTACCTCGTGTGTTTTCTGAACAAAACAATTTCCTTTTATCTGATATGAATTGCATCCACACTCCTGGCCTTTATAGTAGTCTTGATGTTTCTTCAGACATCTACAGTATATGGAAGAAGCTCTACATATGATGAAGAGAAGAAGCAAGAAGCACACATCCTTTCCTCCCAGTTCCTCCTCTGTACTTATTGATCCCCATTTAATTTTGCTGCATACAATTAAGCTTGGTTGTTTTCTTGCAGAAGTTTCATTACCCAAACTAGGTAACATTATCAGTGCTAGTCAGGAGTGAGATTTGCTCTCAGTTTATATTCTAGAGATTTGTCCTGTCAGTGTTGATGGGAGTAATTTTAAAGTTTTTTTTAAAATCAGGCTGTTTGTTGTCAGCTTATTTGGTAGTTCCTTGACTGGGGTATTGTTTACTTGATTATTGGTCTGTGTTAATCCTGGAGTTAATCTATGGTCATCTGTGTGCTGATTGTTGGTGGAGAGGTGGCCTTTTTTCCCCCTTTTTGGCTTGTTGATTGTCTCATTTGTGTAGTATGTAAATATTGCTAAAATCTATGTATCTATTGATAGCTAATTTGTCAGAATGCCAGGCTTCTAGAAATTCCCTAGGGCTTTGGACTTGGCTTGGTCTAGGATGATCATAGCTTCCCAGCTGACACTCTGTCATATGTTGATATTAAAGAGTTTTCATCGTGTCTTCTCACTGCTATCTAGTGTTCATGGAAACATTCTGCAAGTCTTCTTCCTGTTTGTCTTATGGTTCAGAGGAGATTTTCCGTTTCTGACCTGAGTTAGTAAGATGTAACAGCAATTGTAACTACTTACATCATTACAGGTATTTTTATACCATCCTTCAATCAAATCCCCAAGACAGTTTACGAGAAGCATTAAAATTAAAACGTAAGTAGAAATAGCAAAACATAATAAACTAAAAGGTCATGAGATAGGAAAAACAGCACAAAATAGTTAGCAGTATAAAATTTTCTCTCAAGAGCTTGGAGCATAAAAGGTCTGTTCCAGGAGGAAAAAAAGTCAATAAGCTGGTAAATTAGTCCTTAGAATTTTCAACCAATTGAATAGGTTCCCAATCTACAGTATTTCCATAGCTAAATAATTGGAAAAAACTTGAAACTCTGTTTCATGACACCTATCCAAATGTTTATTACTCTGTGTGTGTGTGTGTGTGTGTGTTTGCACCCATTATACTTTTTAAATTTAATTAAGAAATTAATTAAAATAGGTCTATTCTTAAAACATGGTTTATGTAATGCCCTCCACAAGGAGGTTTAGCACCAACTGTGAATCACTGAGAAGACTCAAGCAATAGCCACAGGAGGGTGTGTGTCAAAAAAGTCAAAATGATGCTTGCCGCTAACATTTGACTTTTTTATTCCACTTCCCACAAATTTCCCTGAAAGATTCTATTATTTTATTTCATACTCTAGCAGTTTGCCATGAGCAGTTTCAAAAGTGGTTTTTATTTGGTTTTCTGCACTTCTCTGCTGTTACAGTTTTAAGGTACCTATGTTTTAATTACACCTGGAAGAAAAACATCACTTCAATTTTAAAGAGAAATAGCTTGTGAAATAGCTGTTCTACCCAAAATTTGAGTCACTGATTAATTCTTTCGACCTTTCAGAATGAAATTTTTTGAACTCATTGGAACTTTTGTTTTATGCTATTCAACCCCAATTTTCCCTTTCCCATCCCATTTTCAAGATCAAGACACATCCTTCAAAACTTCTTTGGTCATATTTTTTCCCTTTTCTTGAAAAATGGGTTCATTTCAATGAGAATGAAATGATTTGCAACAATCATTGTAATTCTGAGCCAACCCGCATTTTATATTATTATAACCTGCAATTTTATCATTTTGTACTATATCATCTTAATAATTTTTATTACTAAAAAACAGCCTAGAAACTCTTTAAATAAATGTTGATGGACATTTCTAGAAATGTTTTTCCAACATAATTTAAGAACTTGTTGAACAAGATACCATTGAAAGTTTCAGGGCAAATCTAATGATTACCTATTTCATTGTAGTAGCCAGATGTGGCTTGTCTAGTCTTTTTTTTCTCTCCCCTGTTTCACAACAACCCTTAATCAAATTCTGCTTTGGCACTGGTATATCTTCGTTCACATGATATTACTGGAGATAAGGGGATTTATTTAAGGATTTTTAAATGTTTCTCCTATATATTTTCTATATGCTGTAATCTATATTCTATATATTTCATAGCAGAGATTTAATTTTAGTTTTCTTTCTGTCATTCAAGATTGGATTAATGATTAAGATGTCAAGTAAGGTAGTCATACCACTCTATAAAGCCTTAGTAAGACCACACCTAGACTACATCCAGTTATGTTCACCACATTATAAAAAAAGATGTTGAGACTCAAGTAAAAGTGCAGAGCAGAGCAGCCAGAATGATCAGGGGACTGGAGACTAAGACATATGAAGAAGGGTTACAGGAACTGGGCTTGGCAGGTCTAGTGAAGAGAAGGACCAGGGGAGACATGATAGCGGTCTTCCAATGTTTGAGGGGCTGCCACAGAGAGGAAGGGGTCAAGCTAGTCTCCAAAGCACTTGTAGGCCAGACAAGGAATAATGGATGGAAAGTGAACAAGGAGAGATTTAACCTGGAAATAAGGAGAATTTTTCTGACTGTGAAAACAATCAACCAATGGAACAGTTTGCCCTTGGAAGTTGTAGGAGCACCATCACTTGAGACTTTCAAGAAGAGATTGGACTGTCATTTGTCAGAAATGTGGTGTAGGGTCTCCCACTTGGACAGAGGGTTGGACTAGATGA
This sequence comes from Laticauda colubrina, assembly GCA_015471245.1. Classification (NCBI taxonomy): domain Eukaryota; kingdom Metazoa; phylum Chordata; class Lepidosauria; order Squamata; family Elapidae; genus Laticauda; species Laticauda colubrina. The sequence continues at coordinate 6,650,613 of BLBF01000005.1, forward strand.
CCTATAAGGTCCCTTCCAACTCTGATTATCTGTTATCTGTTATTTGTTAATGTTATGATTTTTTAAATGGTGAATTTAATGAGACAGTCCTTATCTGTGGAAGTGGCACAAGTTGTTTCTGCAACCAGAAATGCTTTTTCTAATGCCTTCCCCTAGAAGTTTTGTAAACAACAATGTAAACAGTGCCTATGGATATTCTCAGTCATCCAGGTCATGGTTGTCCCAAAGGTGCTTTTTCAAGAGGCAACTGGAATTTATTTGTTTTTTCTTGAAGATGTTTGGGTCTGGGTATTTTTGAACAATACACTGTACAATGCAGTGAGACATGTGCAGATCTGTACAATGGAGAAACAAAGCATTCACTTCACAAACGTAAAAGAACAAACCCATCGGGACAAGATTCAGCAGTCCATCTGCATTTGAAAGACAAAGGTCACCCTTTTGAAAACAGTGAAGTCCACATTCTGGACAGTGAGAATTACTGGTTTGAAGAGGGGTCAGAGATTAATAGCTCTCTCTCAACAAAGGGGAGGGATAGATACCACCTATCTCCTGCTTACAACACAGTCCTTTCAGCAGTTCCAAAAGGGTTCCACACCATTTGTATTATTCAGGAAATCCTGAGGGTACAGATTAAACCTCCAGGAGGATTCAATGACTCTCAGAAAGAGTGCTAATGACCAGATGACTGCAAGGAATATAAATCCTTCCATTTCCCACCATTCAGTCAGAATCAAAGAAGCTTCTTATATGAGAAGCAAAACTTCTTCAACAAAAAACAAAGAAAGATCAGGTGCCTCTTGAAAAAGCACCTTTGGGACAACCATGCAAACAGTCTTGGTCAGAATGTAAGAGTAGAGAAATGAAAACAAGCTTAGCAAAGAAATAATGGAGATGCTATACTCAAAGCCTCTCAAGCAATATTGTCCTGATGCAGTATAATAATAGCTGGCTTCAGGGTGGATCTTGGAAGACAGGATCCAGCAGCTTGACAGATTCATTTTGTTAGAAGACTAATGCTGCTGCTTCTAGCTCTGTGAATATCCACTGCTCTTCTATTTAAATTCAGAAGAAAGATTTATTTGCAGGTTAGCAACTAACAGAGCATTCAGAAAGTATTTTCCCTTTTATGAGAATTACTTAGAACAAAACTATTTAAAACTGTCAAAACTTTTTTTGTATTGTATAAAAGTACATGCAGCAGTTAAAAGCACGTAAAGTTTTATTTATAAAATTATATTGTTTTAGTATGTAAGCTACATTGGGTATGAAAGGAACTGCATGAAAATAGGAGAACAATATAAAGCAAAATTTAAACAATCTAAGAGCCTGTTGGAAGAAATATTGTTCTGGGTTCAGTTCCATGTGGCCATTCAGGGGCAACTCTGTAGGCTGTCCTGAGTCCCAGGCTTGGTTGAGCCTTGCTGGATGATGATATAATTAAAGAGCTTTGGGCAATTCCTATTACAGCTCTACTTGGAGTAGATCTTTGTTATGTAAAATAAGACTGGCCCAGGCCAGAGTAATGGTCCATTAGCAAAGGGGGGGGACTGAGTTTCTGCCTTTTTGAGTTTCTACTTTTTTAGGGGAAATATTCTGCCTTTTTTGAATATCCTAAAATATTTCATTTTCCTCGGAGAAAATGACAACACGCCTAAAAATCAGATGTAACGTTTTAGGCACTTGACCATACTCTTGCTTCTGAATTCATGAGAAGAGACTACAAAGCCTGGAGACTCATTTCAAAATGTTGAGTTCACATTTTAAAGTCATATTCAATATTATTTCACTGACTTATGGTTGTTCAGGAAGTACATGTTATTTTTCTGTTGAAAATGCCTTTGCAACTGTATTATTTTAAGAAATGGATAAAATTGACAGAGAAGTACAAAGGTTCATCATTCCAGTACAAAAAAAAATTCTGCTATTGCAGTGAAGTTGTAAAACGTCATTGCAAAGCAAAGAAAAAAAGGCAATACATATTGGCAGAGAATTGTTTTACTTTCTTGTCCAGTCTAAAACAAAAAATAATTTCATTTTAGTTGCCTGTAAAACTGAGTGTAGAAGGCAAATGAAGACATGTTTAAAATTCTCTTTCAGAACTCATTTTCACTGTGGAAGTGGGGGCATTTGGAGGAAATTGCTTCTGCTGTGAAAATGTAGGAGGTAATACCTGTAGCAAGTGGACACACACCTCTGCTATTTTTAGTTCATTGTTAATATGTGCCATGGGAGCATCAATAATAGCATAGCACAGTACCTGAAATTACTCAGTTGCCAAAGATGAGAACCACCTATATCAAAGTCCAATTGCTTATGCTGTGACTCCTCAGCATTTCTCACTGTCTACAGTCCTACAGGGAGCCTTGAAATAAATACCATATCCTCTTTGCTTAGAAAGCCACGGAATGTGTGTTTTTTTCCCTTTCAGTTATTTTTCTCTTTTCATGTTAGAAAAACATTCATTGGAAATGACTTTTGCCCATTTTTTCCCAACACAATTACTATTTTTGCTCACATCATGTAAATGTAAATGAATTGTAGCCCATTCAGGCAAACAGTCAAAAGTCAGCTTTCACCAGATGATTTGAAAGTGAGAACCAAGCCAGATTCTGAAAGGGAAAAACTGTAGCATAATTTGAAAGGTCTTTTTGGTCAATATGAAATTCCCATTGATGTGAGAAGTTATACTGTTTCCAGTTAGAGGCTCCCATGTCATATTTGAAAGCCTGAGGAACCTTCTAAAATTACAAGCAGGAATCTTTCTTCCCCCCCCCCCCCCAATAGACTGTGTTGGAAGAAATATCCTTCTGGGTTCAGTTCCAAGGGGGGAGAAAGACACTGGAAACATGGTGACTGCTTGGAAAGATGGTTTAATTGTGGACAGAATCACATGCCTTGGAATGCTTAGGTGAAGAAAAAAAGGGGCAGAAATGTTGAGAGTACCTTGGTTTTATGCTCTCTGTTGGGATTTGAATTTAAGCTTGTACTCTAATTGGTTATCAAAATCCTGTGGGGCCATACAGAGGCAACTCTGTAGGCTGCCCTGAATCCCAAGTTTGGTTGAGCTTTGCTGGATGATGATGTAATGAAAGCACTTTGGGGAATTCCTATTATGGCTCTACCTGGATCTTTGTTATGTAGAATACTCTAGCCCATTAACAAAGGGAGGGGTGAGTTTCTGCCTTTCTGAGTTTCTACTTCTCTTTTAGGGGAAATATGCCTTTTTAATATATCCTAAAATAAATCTGCCTTTTTAATATATCCTAAAATAATTCATTTTTCTAGGAGAAGGGTGGGTGCTAACTTCCTACAACTATAACGTATTATTCCTCTAGAAGAGCCTCAAAAATATTTAAAAGTACAATTTCACAGCTCCAAATATGCATTCACTTAACCCATGCACTTAATTCAGTCTCAAAAGATGATACTTCATAGGCATGATCTAGTAATTATTAGTATCATTTTTTCAGGGTGAGAAATTTTTATGTTAACATTTAGAATACAAAATATTGACAAAATGCTAAAGTAATTAAAATATCTACACAGTGGAATCTCAGTACTCAATGTTAATTGGTTCTGGGAGGCACAACAAGTGTTAAAATCTATGAGTGCCAAACAAACCAGGTGACTTACCACATGTGCCTTTGTTTGGGCTGAGAAGAACTTTCTGACTGTGTTTTTTCCTATATCAGCAACCTTCCCAGCATAGTCAACTTCCTGTTTGCCTTCTATAGTTATCCCAAATGAATTCTGGCACGTTTTCACATCAAGTTTGTCGAGTACCAAATTTTATGAGTTTTGAAGCAGTTGAATACCAAGGAACCACTGTATATATTCTCGGTTAATTGAAACAATATTTAAGCATGAAGAAAACATAATGGAAACATTAAATAAGGGGAAAAGGGTAAACAAACCAAAAAGATTGTATTTTTTTTTAAGAAAACTACCTTACACAATATATTAAATGTATCAATGGTCACTGGTTTATTAATAAAGTCATAGAATACTATAGTATAGTATCACATACAATTTTATAACACAAAATATTATAAAACATCAAAAAATCCCTGCCAAAATACATATTTGTATGTACATACAAATACAGGTAAAACTAAAAAAATTAGAATATCATGCAAAAAATTCATTTATTTCAGGAATGCAACTTAAAAGGTAAAACAAACATATAAGATAGACTCATTACATGCAAAGCAAGATAGTTCAAGCCATGATCTGTCATAATTGAGATGATTATGGCTTACAGCTCATGAAAACTCCAAATCCACAATCTCAGAAAATTAGAATATTGTGAAAAGGTTCAATATTCTAGGTTCCAAGTGTCCCACTCTAATCAGCTAATTAAGCCATAACACCCGCAAAGGGTTCCTGAACCTTTAAATGGTCTCTCAGTAGGAAGCACAATCATGGGAAAGACTGCTGACCTGACAGTTGTGCAGAAAACCATCACTGACATCCTCCATAAGGAGGGAAAGCCTCAAAAGGTAATTGCAAAGGAAGTTGGATGTTCCCAAAGTGCTGTATCAAAGCACATCAATAGAAAGTTATGTGGAAGGGAAAAGCATGGAAGAAAAAGGTGTCGAAGCAGCAGGGATGACCACAGCCTGGAGAGGATTGTCAGGAAAAGGCCATTCAAAAGTGTTGAGGACTTTCACAAGGACTGGACTGAGGCTGAAGTCAGTGCATCAAGAGCCACCACACACAGACGGCTCCTGGACATGGGCTTCAAGTTGTACTCCTCTTGTCAAGCCGCTCCTGAACAACAAACAATGTCAGAAGCATCAGAAAACAGACCTGGTCTGTTGCTCAGTGGTCCAAAGTCCTCTTTTCTGATGAGAGCAACTTTTGCATCTCATTTGGAAACCAAGGACCCAGAGTCTGGAGGAAGAATGGAGAGGCACACACTGCAAGATGCTTGAAGTTCAGTGTGAAGTTTCCACAGTCTGTGTTGATTTGGGGAGCCATGTCATCTGCTGGTGTTGGTCCACTGTGCTTCATTAAGTCCAGGGTCAACACAGCTGTCTACCAGGAGATTTTGGAGCACTTCATGCTTCCTTCCACAGATGAGCTTTATGGGGAAGCTGACTTCATTTTCCAGCAGGACTTGGCACCTGCCCACACTGCCAAAAGCACCAAAACCTGGTTCAATGACTGTGGGATTATTGTGCTTGATTGGCCAGCAAACCTGCCTGACCTGAACCCCATAGAGAATCTATGGGGCGTTGCCAAGAGAAAGATGAGAGACATGAGACCGAACAATGCAGAAGAGCTGGAGGCTGCTATTAAAGTATCCTGGTCTTCCATAACACCTCAGCAGTGCCACAGGCTGATAGCTTCCATGCCACGCCGTGTTGAGGCAGTAATTGCTGCAAAAGGGGCCCAAACCAAATACTGAGCACATATGCATGCTTATACTTTTGAGAGGTCCAATATTGTTCTATGTTCAATCCTTGTTTTATTGATTGCATGTAATATTCTAATTTTCTAGGATTGTGGATTTGAGGTTTTCATGAGCTGTAAGCCATAATCATCTCAATTATGACAAATCATGGCTTGAACTATCTTGCTTTGCATGTAATGAGTATCTCATATATTAGTTTCACCTTTTAAGTTGCATTACTGAAATAAATGAACTTTTGCACCATATTCTAATTTTTTGATGTCTTCATCGGTACATACACAATATATAGTAAAGTTGTGGCAATGCTTTGATTAGTAGTAAATATAGCCTTTTCCGTATCCATTGTCACACATTTTCAAAAGCCATCTCTTAAGAATTTCTCAATTGTTTTCCCTCCCCCCCCCCACTGCCCCCGGCTCAAATGTTCAATACAATTATAATTTCTTATCAACAGTCAAATTCCAACCTCTAATATATAATTTAACATTAAATCAACAACTTTAATATTTTTTTATATTAATCTACCCATATGTATGAAAATACCATTGCAAAAAGCAATCAGTGAATTGTATGATCACATCATATAGGTAAGTGAACCCTCTATTTTTTTTCGCACCATCAGTGAAGAAATCTTGATGTCAAGTATATTCTTTGGGCAATACATTATAAACATAATTTTTGATTTATCAACTTTCATCTGAAATCTGCTGCTACTGCTTTCAACATTTTAAAAGGATCTGATGCCATTGTTGAAGTATTTGGTAGAATCTTGATTGATTGACATGAACACAATTCTACCAACACTTGAGTTTCTCAGGAGTAATTATTGCAATATTTCTCTTTTCTTTTTCCTTTTTCCTTCTTTCTTTCTTTCTTTCTTTCTTTCTTTCTTTCTTTCTTTCTTTC
>BLBF01000005.1:6656947-6712808 GCA_015471245.1 Laticauda colubrina
TTCTTTCTTTCTTTCTTTCTTTCTTTCTTTCTTTCTTTCTTTCTTTCTTTCTTTCTTTCTTTCTTTCTTTCTTTCTTTGCTTTTTTATATGCAAAATTAAACCAAAGCCAATCAGATCCTGCAACAAATGGTAGACTCTGAATACAGAATCCTAAATCCAGGGATTTGTTGGAGAGGTTATATTCAGAAATTGTTGCCAATTCACTGTGAATCTACTTTCTTCAATATATATTGCCAGCATCTATTAAGATCATAATGATAGACATCCAAATAAAAATAATAATAATCAAATGTGAATAAGTGTGGCTCACTGCAACTAGCTTTGCATGTAATATGACTAGAACAAATAGATGAATTTGTCTACCTCATCAGAATTTTCACTAAAGGGGGGGATGAATGGGAATTTGGATAACATCTGAATGAGGAACAACAGGTTCAGATGAACCCTGGCAAGATTGAGCAGATCTGGGTTGGGTTATGTGAGGCCTATGAGTTCTAGGCCTATGATATTTTTGGTGTTAGATAAGGTTCACTGCCCCTAGGACTACATACCAAGTTGATTACTTTCAATTATTGACCCACCCAGTATCACTACATGCTTATCAGTATCATGAAGATAAATGTATTACACAATATAACTACAGAGAACATTTAACAGCACAAAACAAAAACACCCTCCTGAGCAATTTTATTGGAAACTTCCAGTTGTCATAACAACCTCAGTTGCAGCTCCTCTCCTATCGCTACAGGAGATTTCATTTACTTATGACACTTCCAAGGAAAACAAAGCCCTTTTGAAAAATTAAACATAAGCTTGGTTCAGGGGGAAAAAGAGAATCTTGACCCCATGCATACAGTGACAAACACAAGGAGGATTCTTTTCATTTCAAGATATACTGAAATGCTGTACACATTCATTTCAAATCTTCAGTCTACAAAATGGCCTTGAGAGTCATCTCTTTCAGTTAATGAATGGGAGATAGTATGCATTCTCTATTGTCTTTATTAAGATTGCTAGATGTTCAAACACAATAATAAAGAAAGACTTTCTAAAATGAAAGTTCAGACAAGGCAAATGGTATGTTTCATATTTGAAACACTGTGAATTTGAAAGATCCGGGACACCTTTTGATAGCACAGTATACAGATATATAAACCATAATTTAAGCTGATAATATATTACTCCAAGAACACACAACATATGGTATTGTATATCCATTAATCACTTATTTTACTTATTTTACTCTGTGGAAAAAATGAAAATAGTTGGTTTGTGTAATGCACATTATCTACACCAGAGATAAATAGTCTGCAACTAAACTTAGGCAAATGCAGTTGGGAGAGTTTTAATTGCTGATTGATGATGATGTGCCATCGTTGATTATTAATAATTACATACATTTTCTTCAATAGTATCTATCCCTAGTCAGCTCTTTGCAGGAGATAACCAGCTGAGCTCAAAGGAGGGGTCAAACATGAGACTCTTTGTGCCCACAAGAGATCTAAGTCCAGCCTGACTTGAATGCCTCTCTTTCCTGATTTCCTTTACCTTGACTGTATTTCCCTTACCTTGGACAGATTTCTGTAGAGAACTTAAACTTGCATTTGTGCTAACTCTGGGTCAATTTTAATTTGCTTTCTTGGGTAGCTATAGTATTCTTAGGTGTTTCCTCCAGCATTGAAGTTCAAGAGCACTACTACTCTTTATATCCTGTTTTGCCGATGCTATAAGGAGTAAGAAGGTAAGAAACAGACTCCATGTGGGATTAAAACTATTTTTTTCAATAACCATAGTAATAGGATTTACAGAATATTATAAATTGGAGTCATGTGACTGTGGGATGCTTCCAATGACTATAAATGTGGTCTGGTTGCTGAGCATCCAAAATGCAATCACATGACTGCAGGGGGAGGAGGGCAGCCATCAGAATTTCAAGTCTGGATCCTAAGTATCTTTTGGGGAGTCCGTTGTAACTTTGAATGGTTACTAAGCAACCAGTCATAAATCAATGACTACCTGCATGCAGTAAATATATAGATATAATTCTGTCATTAAAAAAAACATATTTCCAAATTGTTTGCATCTACTTAATGGAAAGTTATCCAGAAATGCTAGGATTCTGGTCTAAGTAGACTGGGAAATTGGAAAACATGTCAGAAGATGGTAACGGAAAACCAATTCCATAATTGCAGACCACTTCTCTAATATTATCCTGCATCTGTTTGTTTCACCCATACAACCTGGTCAAAAACCTCAAGGATGCAAGAAATGTTACCAGATAGAAATTTTCCGTATCTACTCACCAAAGAATTTTCTATTCAGTAGACAATGCCAAATCCTGACACCTATGTGAATGCCACATTAAGGTCCTTCACAGTGGAAAAGAAAAATGTTTTTCTTTTCTTTTCAATCATTTTTGAGATAGACAATGTAATAAATATTCTCTTTTAAAAACTGGAATCATAGCAATTAAAAAGAACAGCATGGAATTGACTCTGTGTAATCTTGAAAATCTCTATCCTTTTGAACTAAATGGATGTTGAATAGGATATGAACTACTAGAAAAGACACAAGAGAGATGCAGATTTCAAAGTATGCTGATCCCTTTCTTCACACCTCCAGAAATGCACATTTCAGTTCCCAAAGGGGACAAATGTAGTATTCTGTACAAGGCTCAGTAAATGGAACAATGTAGCAGCAATATTATTCAACATAGCATAAGAAATGGATATGATGTTTTTCTTTTTTTAAAAAAAATCTTATATTTCTACATCCTTTTTATTCTTTCAAACTTAATATCATGTTAGAAAGCAATTATGTAAAGCTTATGACTCTACATAGCTGCCTGCCCATAATTTTCTGAAAAAGTGAATAGAATGGAGCCACATTTGGTGTGGGGGGAGGATGAAACTAACAAAAGAAAGATCAAGTTAAAAATGAGCTAGATCCAGCTCTGGGCTGCAGAAAAAAATGTTGTCCAAAAATTATCCAATGTAGTCCATGAAAGAAACAAATTCAGGGCCCAGAGAAGAACTATTATTTAGCTTTGGGAAGAATCCTACAAGCTGTGCTCTGCATGCTTTTCCTACTCTGTTGATAATAAAAATGCTAACGACGCACTGACATTTAACAATATATAGGAATTAATGGCTCAGGCAAATCTCACTGTGGGTGTAATATTGATCATGTAGAGATGTTTCAGAGGACTGATAGAATCCGATAAAAACCCAACACAACTAGATATTGGGAAACAACAGGAAATCTACGGCTGCCCTCCCTTCTCCACACAATGCAAATTGAATTTGCCATGGAGCGCTTGAACATTGGGCAGATAACAATGGCAGGCACCAGTGGTAGGATTCAAATTTTTTTATTACCAGTTCTGTGAGCATGGCTTGGTGGGCATGGCAGGGGAAGGATACTGCAAAATCTCCAGTCAGAGGTGGTATTTTCCAGTTCTCCGAACGATTCAAATTTTCTGCTACCAGTTCTCCACCTCACACATATGTCTTCTATTCTCCAGAATATTTCACTGTGTGATTTTTCCATGGTCCCCATGAAAGCACACCAATAAAGAATTCTCTGCTACAGTGCTGGAACTGGAACTATGTGTTAAAAATGATTTTGTTTGATTTGATGCATCTTGTTAGATTTTCTAATGAAATAGACAGCATTAGTAAGAGATGTCAAACCATCAAGTGATGTTCTCTGTTTTCTGGTTATATTTTTTTAAATGACACCTGTCCCAGAAATTAGTGTGAATTGATTCACATAATTTTAGATAAGCTCACAGTTCAAGAGGTGGGAATATATTATACTGTATGTTGTCTGGATCAATGCAAACCTACATTTCTCTACCTCTGGAGGGAAAATGTATGTCTACAATGAAACCATTTTATAAGACATCTAAATAATATGATGCAGGTTCACAATGGATCTAAACTGCTAGATACTGCAAACTGTGGGTGGGATGGAACAGCTAGACTAGGAGTGTAAAAAGGAGAAGAATCAATAACCATTCTGCCATTTAGCATGGATAGAAGAAGAATGGGAATGTTGCTTTACTAATGATAGATCATATTCTAATACATACAAAATACAGTACATTATGCTATGCTGTTGCCATATTAAGGTAGAAAATGTGGCACATGGCAAAGTCCAAGAAAAAGAAGGGTCTGCAAGGATAGTTGAAGAATGATTCTGCAGTGCTGCTGGCTCATCTGTGTGCTTCTGAAGCAGAAAGCAAGATTTTGGATATACTGGCCATAGACAACTATTCAAAATCCTGTAATTCTCATGTAAATATATTTTAAGCTGCAAAGTAGCGCATGATCAATATTGTAAGCTTTACTAAAGACAAAGATGTAGATTATCAAGCTCAAAACTTAAATCATAACCAAAAATGGAGAGCATTTTTGGCTGACCATCCAACCAATAGTGGGATTTTAAAATTTTTACTACCGGTTCTGTGGGTGCAGCTTGGTGGGCATGGCAGGGGAAGGATACTGCAAAATCTCCATTTCCACCCCACTTCAGGGGAAGGATGCTGCAAAATCTCCATTCCCTCCCCACTCCTGGGAGAAGGCTACTGCAAAATCCCTATTCCCTCCTCAGCTCACTAACCTGTTTTCCAGCTCTGTTCTCTTGTGCAGGGCAAAAAAAGACCTATCCAATCAGGTGGGACTCAGAAGGCAGAGAATAGATGGAGGTGGGGTCAGTCAGAGGTGGTATTTGCCAGTTCTCTGAACTACTCAAAATTTCCGCTACCAGTTCTCCAGTACTAGTCAGAACCTGCTGAATACCACCTCTGCATCCAACCAATCTTTGCTTGACCAAAACAGAGAACCTCAGCCAAAAGCCCTCAAGACAAAAGAAGACACAGAACAAAAGAAGCCAAGGATCCTCAAGTTCTGTGGTAGAAGAAAAGACTGAAGCCAAACTCAAGTTTTCACAGTGAGAATTTTAGTTTGGCTTTTTAACGAAATTACATTCCAAATGTTTGACCCCATGAGCCTGAGTGCTTTTCACACTGTCAAGCCCAAAAGTACCCTTGAGTCAGAAGGAAGAAGATTGGATGGCTTGCATAAAATCCCAAAGTCAAATGGAGAGATGGATCTGGAATGCTTAGCAAGTGATGATTTTATCCCTGAAGTATGTACATCCTGTGGGGAAAAATATTTTGCCTGTGGGTACAAAATCTGCCTTTGGACATTATGGGCAACATAGAAATGAAATGCCATGTCAAGTAAGAGGTACTCTCCCTTGGGAAAGCCTTATTTAGTACAATTGTGAAATGCCTACTAGAAAATCTGCTTCTTTGCTTCGAAGTACTTGGATGGTGAGCCAGTTTAAAAGCATTTCATAACAAGCATGCTAATTTGATTTGGTATACTGTTGAATAAAATATAGCCTCCTCATTCTATTTATAGGTTGCAAATTTAGGAGAAATGTGCTTGAAGGTGATGAGAAGATCTCCAATTTATTTCCAAATGATTTTATCAACCAGACCACTTTTTGATCCTCTACAATGTCCTCAATGTACATAAAAACATTAGCTACTCAAAATAAATAAGCAAGTTTAAATAGTGGTTTAAATAACTAATATTAATTAGTTATCATGACATATCAGAAAACATGCTTCAAAATTATTGTCTCTTGGGAAAGGAAGCAGTGAGATAAACAGAAAGTTATCAAACATAATCAGAATATTTTTCTATTGAACAATTTCAGCCCAATATAAATGAGCTTGTCAAAATATGAGTTCAAGTCCCTAACTTTATCCATGCTGGCAGCCAGCAGAGGCCTATACCCTGGGAGGTAATGTAGCAAATGAGAAGAACACTCACATGTACAATATAGAGGTTTGTTCTGAACACTATAAATTAATGGACATAAAGTTATGATGCGAGTCACCATTAATGGAATCAAAAGGTGATTTAAAAATTTCTCCGTATGTTCATATGTTTACAGGAGATTTCATGTTGGCCAAACTTGCTAGTACATGTGGTTTCTGCTGTATTATGATCTATAGATATTGGCTACCAATTATCATGTTAGAGCTTTTCCCCAATCCTTATTTTAAAGCCTAAAACTTATTTTTCTATTTACTTGAAAAATAAGCATGGGATTGACAACATCTTCCCCATCTCCTTTAAGGACCTTACATCATAGGAAATACCAACAAGTTGGCCTTGAGATTATATAAATCCAGATCATTCATGCACTTGATTTTAAGATGAGCACTTACATTAAGAAACTTTTACAATTAAGAGAAAACATCGAGAAAAAAAAACTTCATACCGGTAAATATAAATGGATAGAAAATACTTCTTGCTTCAGTGTATAGTTCATCCATTTATCCACTAAATCTAGGCAGATTTATAAGTATCAGACATCTATTTTATAATATGTCTCTAACTTTTTGCTATAGGCTAGAAAGGACCTTAGAACAAAACTCTTGGTAGAAGTCAATAACAATTCAGGAGTGATATGCTCTATCCCAAATTATAACCTTGAGTTATAGATGAAAAATACTGCATAAAGAAAATAATGGTAAGGATCACAAAAGGCACCATTAAATGTTTGTTTTTCTGACTAGTACAGAATGTGTAACAATTCAACAATATAGTCAACAGGCAACTTCCCACGTAGTCAACTTTGACTCCTGCTCACTTCTGAACAAAGCTAACACTATGCCCTACTAGCTTGTAGATCAGTACACACTTAAGATGCTGTTGTGGTTCAGTCAGGCCTACATTCTCTCTCTGATCATTTCTCTTTCTGTCTGCTAGAGGTATTCCCAGGAAATGTAGCTAGTATCTGTTGTGTTTGCAAAGAATGAGACTCGAGACCAGCATAACTTTAGCTCTTTTATTTAGTTCTTAAATTCCATCTGTGCCAGGAGCTGTGGCAGCCCTTTTTTATAGAGAGGCTGCTCATGGCTTGCAGCCAATGATGGCTCCTTGATTCTCCTGCCACTGAGGTGGCCAATCAGAGGCTAGCTATTTTTGGCCAATAACCGTCGAGCAGAACACCAATCAGATTCAAGTGTTTGTGGACCAATGGGAATAGAGTATTTGGAGTATGCTAATATGTAACACCCCTCCCCTCTTGGTTTGATCCTACCTTACATAGTTACAAAAGTAGGCGGGGCTTTTATGTTGTCTTAGTTGACCTGTGCAGTTTAGTTGTGCTGTTGTCTTCGGCGGATTCGGATGGGATCGCTGTTTCTCCTGTCTTTCTCTGTGGAACCTCCTGGAAGGTGGAGTCAGCCATGCCGCTCCTGCCTGGCCTACCCAGGCTGGTAGAGTCGGCTCAGCTGCTCCCTTCCAGAGTGGCTTCTTGGTCTTCTTGTGCCTCCTGTTCCTCTTCGCCGAATTGTTCTTCAGGTAAGTCGTTGTTTCTTTCTGAGTTTATTTGCAAATGTGGTTTATGGGTTGTGTTTTGATTTTGCGGTGTTTCTTGTTCTGATGGAGGGTCTCCCCCTCCCCTCTTGTTTGTGTTTGAGGGGTCTCCCCCCTCTCTGGTTGGCTTATTATTGTTTTTGTTTAATGTTTGCTGTGGTTCTGGTGTGTGTGTGTATGTTGTTCTTCGTGCCTGGGTTTGTCAGTGGTTCATTCCAATGTTTTTGACCTTAATTGATCAGTGTGTCTCCTCCAGCTTCTACCATCGTCCGTTTCTAATCTATATGACCGGGGTCCTGTTATTTGTGTTATTTTTGCCGGTACCCACAGCGGGTGCCCTGTGAGATTTTTTGCATAGACGAAGTTTCCTGGTTTGAATGTGCGGTGTCTGCTGGAGGAGTCTGTTGGTTTTTCAGGGCTGTATGTGGAGTGTAATCTATCCAAATGTGATCTTAATTTTCTGTCCATTAATAATTCTGCTGGGCTTTTATTTGTAGTTGAGCTCGGTGTGATGTGTTGTATGGTGAGCATTTCATAAATTTTCTCTTGTATGTTTCCCGTGTCTAATTTTTCTATGGTTTCTTTGATACACCGGACCATGCATTCTGCCCGCCCATTTGTAGCCAGTCGGACCGGTGCTATCAAAGCATGCCTTATTCCACGTTCGGCGAGGAACTTTTCAAATGTCAGTGCTGTGAACTGTGGCCCATTATCTGAAACTAATAAGTCTGGTAACCCGTGTGTGGCGAAAAGTTTTCTCAGTTGTTTGATAACTGCTTCTGTAGTTGTTGAGTTCATGATGCTTACTTCCAGCCAATTTGAGTAAGCGTCTACCATGATTAAAAATGTGTGTCCTTTTGTAGGCCCTGCAAAATCTATGTGAATTCTTGGCCAGGGCCCCCTCGGTGTTTCCCAGTCTAGTATAGGTGCTGAAGGAGGTGCAGGTCGGGATCTTTGGCATTTATCGCAGGTTTCTACCCATTTCCCAATATCCTTATCCATCCCTGGCCACCATACATAGCTCCTGGCCAGGGATTTCATTCGTACGATACCCAGGTGTCCTTCATGTAGCATATTCAGTACTTTCTCTTGTAATGTCTGCAGTATTACCACCCGATCCCCCCATAGAATGCAACCTTTTAACAATGACAGTTCAGTTTAACTGTTTTTGAATGGTTTAAATTTAACGTCTGTCTCGTTTTCCGGCCACCCTTTTCCTACCCAGTTTAAAATCTGTGACAAAGTTTTGTCTCTTGTTGTTGCTTTCGCAATGTCCGCTGGGTAGGTTTGCTAGTGTCTCAATCTGTAGGGTGGATGTGGTTGGTGCTGGGTCACTCCCTAGTTCAGGTAGGGGAGTACGGCTCAGCGCATCGGCGTGAGAAATGTCTTTGCCTGGTCGGTGAATCAGTTTATAATTGTATGTGGCAAGGAACTCGGACCATCTTGTCATTTGTGGGGAGGGTATGTTCAGAGTGGCCCTGTTTCCTGCTAATATTCCCAATAGGGGCTTGTGGTCTGTAATAAGTATAAAGGTCCTACCATAAAGGTATTCATGAAACCGTTTGACACCGGATATTGCTGCTGGCACCTCTCTGTCCAACTGACTGTTGTTCCTTTCCATTTTGGACAGTGTTTTGGAGTAGAATGCAATCGGTGCTTCTCTCCCATCTGGCAGCGTGTGGCTGAGTACGGCTCTGACACCAAACGGTGATGCGTCGCAGGTGACTGTCAATGGTAGTGTCTTCCTGTATTGTATTAATACAGATTTGGATGTTACTAAATCTTTTATTTTCTGGAACACTGACTCTTCTCATCGTCCCCAGGTCCAGGTGGCTGCCTTGTCCAGTAATCTATGTCATGGTTCTGCCATCGTTGCCTTCTGTGGCAGAAAAACGTTGTAAAAATTGATAAGTCCCAAGAATGCTTGTAATTCTACTTTGTTTTTTGGTCTAGCCGCTTCTTTGATTGCTTTGATTTTTTTATCTGTGGGGTGGATGCCCTCTTTATCGATTAGGCACCCCAGAAATTCGACTTTTGAGTTGGCTAGGTGACACTTTTCTTTTTTGACCTTGAGTCCCACCTTTTGGAATCTTTGTAATGCTATTCTGAGATGGGCTTGTCTATTCTGGGGCTTGTAATACTATTCTGAGAGGAGTTGTCTCTCCTCACTGGCTGACACTAGCACATCATCAAAGTATGGGCCTACCCCTTTTATCCCTTGTAACAACTGTTCCATCAGGCTTTGGAACACCCCTGGGGCCACGCTGACTTCAAATTGCAGTCTTTTGCATTTGAAGGCTATCCTATGAGTCATGATCATTTGTGCCTCTGCTGTTTCGGGGTCAACTGGCAATTGTTGGTATGCTTGCGCAAGGTTGAGCCTTGCAAAAACCTTGCCTCTCCCCAATGAGTGTAGTAGGTGTTGCACTACTGAAACAGGATATGCGCTTTGCTGTAGTGCATGGTTTAGAATTGCCTTGTAGTCACCATAGATTCTCACAGACCCATCTGGCTTAATTGGGGTCATGATTGGGGTTTCCAATATAGCGTGGTCAATTGGTTCCAATATGCCTTCTGCTATGAGTTTATTTAGTTCCTCATCAATCTTTGGTTTTAATGCGAAGGGAACTTGCCTCACTTTTAACCTACTAGGAGCTATTGTCGGATTTAAATTAAATGATATGGGGGACCCTCAGTACTTGCCTAATTTCCCATCAAAGATGTCCTGGAACTCCCTCATTAGGTTCTCCTCCCAGTCTGTCTCAGTGATGCTGTTGATGCCGGTCACTCCGATTCCCAGGGGTTCAAACCACTTGAGTCCCAACAGGCTTGGGCGGTTCCGGTCTACGATGGTTAAAGGCAGAATTTTTGTGTGTTCTTTGAAGGTGACTTGGAAGAGTCTGACTATGAGTCTGACTATGGGGATCCTGTTTCCTTGGTAGTCTTTTAGTATCAGCGATTGATTTTCTAATTCGGTTCTGCCAATATGCGGTATCAGTCTTTTAATGGTATTCCATGATACCATTGATAGATATGATCCGGAGTCCACCTCCATCTCGCATTCTTGGCCCTCAATCCTGACTGCCACATGTACTTTTTGGGCATTGGTTGCATTTGAATGACCGATAGTAATAGTTTGGTGTGTTTCTTCTTTTCTGTAGTTTTCGTTTAGCCGCTTGCCTTTGCTGTCTCGACTCTCACGGCTACCATGTTTGTCTTTCTTTTATCCTTGGTGGTGTGTTGTCTCTACATCGGGGGCTGTAGCACTTACGATTTCAGCAGACTCTTGCTATGTGTCCCCATCACTTGCAGTACCGGCACATAGCGTGTAGGAAACGGCACTCGGAACAGGGTGGTCTCCTCTGCACCCAGTGCCCTGGAACCCCAACTTACGTCCTTTCTTCTCCCATCTATTTCATTCATCCTGGAGTCTGTGGGTCTCCTCTTCATCATCGACAATCTTGGACAACAATTCGCTATCCACGTAGTGTGTGATGGTCTTGTGTGTGTGTTCTTCGACTTTTTCTCTGGAATTTGGCTTGTTTCTGCCGGTGTTTTTGGTGTCACATTCATTTGTTGCATTTTGGCTGCTGATTTTTTAGCTGCTTCAGCTGCCATGGCCTCAGCAATAGCCTCAGTGACTGTAATTTTTGGTCAAGTTAGCAGTTGGCTTTATAGAGTGAGATCTCTTAGACCAAGGGCCACATGATCCCTCATGGCTTCATCCATGTTGAGGATCTCACATGCCCCTCCAATGTCCCTGAGAGCCAATACGAAGTCTGCAATGCTCTCACCTTCTCTCTGGTCCCGTTTGTAGAACTCGTGTCTCTAAATAAGGCTGGAGACCGTCGGTGCATAGTGAGCCTTTAGTAATTTTTCCAAATCGGGCCAGGCCATCTGTTTTACATCCTCCAGTTTGGCTAATGCCTTGGCCATCTTGAATACTGTGGGCCCACAGTGCATCAGGAACACGTCTCTCTTTCTGTTGTCGGAGATTCCTTGCAAGTCATTGCTTTCCAGGAACATGAGGAATCTGTCGATGTATGATTCCCAGTCCTCTGTCATTGGATTGAATGGTGCAGGTGGCGAGTTGGTTCCGGCCATTTCGTCTGCTTGGTTCTCGCTGCCACGTGCTCGACTGGTCTCCTCATCTCAGTATCCCACCCTCGTTGCCAGTGTTGTGTTCGCAAAGAATGAGACTAGCGTAACTTCAGTTCTTTTATTTAGTTCTTAAATTCCATCTGAGCCAGGAGCTGCAGCAGCCCTTTTTTATAGAGAGGCTGCTCGCGGCTTGCGGCCAATGATGGCTCCTTGATTCTCCTGCCACTGAGGTGGCCAATCAGAGGCTAGCTATTTTTGGCCAATCACCGTCAAGTAGAACACCAATCAGATTCAAGTGTTTGTGGACCAATGGGAATAGAGTATTTGGAGTATGCTAATATATAACAGTATCAATATAGTATCTTCAACTCTGCTGATTAGACTACTCAACTGAGATGAGTTGACTCTTTTCTCAAGAATTGTATTTTCATCCAAGATGGTACTTTATGACTATATTAATATGGAGCTGCTTTGGGATTCCCATCCCTCAACTTTTTATTTATTCATATCATATATTCAAAAATATAGATCATTTTTCTACATTACCTTTCTGCTTTATTTTCTGCCTGAAGCACACAATTCCTTTGAAAATGTTTAGAGGTGAGAAACTAGCACCACCAAATATTTTATCGTTATGTACATAATTTTCTTCTTTTCTTTAACTACCATGGGAATAGATAACATATTTTTAAATTAATAGCATACTTTTCATTATAAATCTCACATTGTAGCTTCAAAAATAATCACGATTTAAAAGTTCAAATGAATTAAAAATATATCATGCATTAAAACCAAAAGCAACCAAAAACAATTCAATTGTTTCAGAAACGTTAGGTGATTTTTTAAAAATGTATCTAATAGAAAGTCTGTAAAAAGTTCACATTTTACCTAATTGAAAAATCCTTCTATTTAGTAAAATTAAAATAAACAGTTTCAGTACATGACCTATATACTGTAATTCATGTACCATCCAATAGCTCAGTTTCAACAGTTAAGGCTAATACTTAATTGGTTCATAAAAACAATAAGCCATAAGCCAAGGTTTATGAAACATAGTGGCTAGGTTTATAAATCAAGCTGTGCTAGATTGAAATCAGATTGTGTTTTATATGTGTTGTAAACAAAATTGTTATATCTAAAGAGGAGGCCATAGTTTAATCTTTGTTTTACTACATTTTGTTTTGTCAGAGTGTTATTTTTCTTGCTATAAATCTGTAGTAGAATTATTCTGACACAACTTTACAAATTTACATTTTATAAATTTATTGAGATGTTACTAAAGAGGATGTGGGAAGAACATACAATTTGTAAATTCTTACATTTTGTAAGGTTTATTCCACATCCTACTTGATAACATCTGAAAGCATCCATCCTGATATATCTACCTCAGCCCAATCTTCTTCAAATATTATGCAATGGGCAACCTTATGGCCAAGTCAATTAAATTAACATTATAAGTTAGTTTCAATCAGTATAATCCCACCTATATAAAGCAATTGTGGCATTTTGATTAATTTTTTTTAAAGCCCTGTTACAAACTAAACAAAGCAGTAAGTATGCATACTTTTTTTTTTTTGCATTAGCTTGTTCTCTTTGTTTGCCTCATATTTTTTTGTGGAAAATGTACTTTTATCTTCATAAAACAAACATAATATAAATACACAAAACATGTGCAGAAGGAACGTCCAATCTTCTACTGAAGCCTCATTCTTTACGGAGATGACCACTTATAAAATGCTGTGTTTTATCAAAAAATTAAGTTTAACATATGTAATTCCTTGGAGGGAAAGGTAAATGTAAATTAAGATCAATAAAAATAAATACTATTTTGATAGAATATGATGTTACTAGAACTGTGTAGTTCTAGTAGTTCACTGTGACTGGATATCTTTCTTGTGAATGAGCAATGTGTTTTTGTCATTAGGATGTTGAAGAGAATAATAGCTGTGGGTTTTGCAGGTAATAACAGGTGGGTTCTTAGATGAATGTGCATTAACATGATTGAGTGTGAAAATGCATTCATCTGTCAAGAAACCTTGTTATATATTGGAGCAGTATATAATAGAAGATAATATCTACTATTCTGATGACAGCAGATTGTTAATACAATTAATATACTTCTCATTCTGGATAAGAAATGGATCGCTTTTCTTATCCAGAATGATTCACCTCTAATAAAAATACAAAACAAGGACATTTCTTTTCCCATCTGAGCTGCCATAAAGACTGAAGAAAGGTTTCTAATTAATTAATAACAATCAACCTGGCTAGATATCCAATCCCCATTTCTGAAGATTCATTCAGAACTTACATAATACTGTACATCTTTTTTCATTTCCTCTGCTCCAATACAAAATTATTAGTAATAGATTGGTTTCAAAAGTCTTTATATTAAGAAAAAACTTCTCCCTTAATGAGGCATTGATAAAATCCAATCATCTTCAAGGGCTGAATTTGGATGGGATATATTAGATTTGAACATCATCATGACTGCCACCTACTAAATTATTTTTTTAGATATTTTATATTCCATGGGTACTCATGCTTTTATATTTTAACATTTTGAAAACCTAGAAAAGACTGACCTGAGGAAGCCATACTAGTCCAACTGTTAAGCAGCTTTGTCATAGAAGAGACAAAGACATATTTTGCCTGGATTGTGCACTGATGTATATTTTGCAATAATTATAATAAACAATAATTAGTTTCTGAGAAAAACATGGTGTCATGTTTCTGTCATGATTTCTTGTCTGCAAATTTCTTATGAGCTTGATGGGCCTCATCTAATGCTTTACGTGTTACTGGCCAGTTAAGTTGGAGTTGAGTTATCCATTCATCCAACGAATGGATGTTAGGCCTTTCACAAGGAAGTTCAAGTATGGGTACAAAATCTTGTCCCAAAGCCACTTTAAATGGAGTGAATCCAGTACTACTATGTACGGAGTTGTTATATGCCACTTCAGCAAATGGTAGTAAGTCGGACCAGTTATCTTGTTGATAATTTATATAACATCTAAGATACTGTTCTAACACTGCATTAGTCCTCTCACAGGCTCCATTGGTTTGGGGGTGGTGGGCGGAGCTTAAACCCTGGGTGGAGCCTATCAACTTCAGGAACTCTTTCCAAAAATTTGAGGTAAATTGGACCCCTCTGTCAGAGATTATGCATTCTGGAACGCCATGTAACCTATAGATATGTGAAATAAACAGTTTAGCCAACGTCTTAGCAGATGGAATTTTGGAACAAGGTATGCAATGTACCTGTTTGGAAAACAAATCGGTTACCACCCAAATAACCGTGTTTCCACTGCTTTCGGGTAATTCTACTATAAAGTCCATAGCGATTTCCTTCCAGAGGGCTGATGGTCTAGCTACATTTTGTAACAACCCTGCTGGCTTACCGGAAGGTCTCTTTGCCAAAGCATAAATTGGACAGCTAGCTACATAAGCTTCAATGTCCTTCTTCAAAGTAGGCCACCAGAATTGCTGCTTAACCAGGTGTAAGGTTTTCACAAATCCAAAGTGACCAGCTGCTTTAGAATCATGAGCTTGTTGTAGTATTTGGTCCCTCAGCACTTGTGGCACATACAACTTGGTCCCCACCCAAGCCAAACCATCTCTAACTGTATAGTCTTTTGAATGAGCCAAGAACCAATCATCAAGTTTTAAAGCTTCTTTTAGTTGTTTGGTGAGGTCATTCAATAAATCCACTTCTTGTTTCTTCTTTTGGGTTCTGGTGATCATTGGGGCAGCTAGATGTTTGGTCGAAACAATTGGACTTATCACCTCCTGACGAATATTATTATATTGGAGTAGTCAAGAGAGAGCATCCGCCATGAAGTTCTTCCCCCCTGGAATGTACTTCAGTAAGAAATTGAACTGCTTGAAATACTGGACCCAGTGAACTTGTTTAGGGGACAGCTTCCGAGGCGTTTTTAAGGCTTCCAAATTTTTATGTTCAGTCCATACCTCAAATGGATGTTTTGCTCCTTCCAGAAACAGGTCAGTAAGGCCCAACGAACTGCAAAAGCTTCTTTTTCCCAGACAGCCCACCTTCTCTCATTTTCAGACAGTTTACGGGAGATATACGCACAAGGCTGTAAGGTCCCTTTCTCGTTGATTTGAAGTAACACCGCTCCAATGGCCACATCACTCGCATTGGCTTGGATCACGAAAGGAGCCTCCATATCCGGGTGCTTTAGTACTGGTTCTGTAGCAAACAGTTGTTTTAGCTTTTCAAAAGCTGCTTGGCACTCCATGGACCACTCCAACGGCTTACTTGGCCTTGGCTTCACCTCCCCTTTTGTTTTTAAGAGATTTGTGATGGACATTGCTATCTTAGCAAAAGTCGGGATAAATTGCTGGTAAAAATTTGCAAATCCCAAGAAGGTTTGAAGTTGTTTTCTGGTACGTGGTGGAGCCCATTCCAATACAGCACGCACTTTCTCTGGATCCATTTCTATGCCCTCAGATGAAATGCGATATCCCAAATAGTCAATTTTGTCTTGATGAAATTCACACTTGGATAGTTTAGCATACAACTTAGCGGCACACGGTTTCTGTAGAACTGACCGCACCAGTTTCACATGTTCATCCAGAGTTTCCGTGTAGATAAGGATGTCATCAAGATAAACCAAAACTCCCCTGTATAAATGTTCATGTAACACCTGATTGATCTTCTGCATGAATACATCTGGGGCCCCTTGTAAACCAAAAGGAAGAACATTGAATTGGAAGCAACCCATCGGGCAGTTAAAAGCGGTCTTCCACTCATCCCCTTCCTTAATTCAAATTCAGTAGTATGCTTCTCTCAAATCCAACTTCGTGAAAATCTTCCCCTTGGCTAGGTGGGCCAACATGTCCTTCATCAAAGGCAGGGGGTACACGTTTTCCACGGAAATGGCGTTCAAATTTCTGTAATCCACTGCCAAGCATTTGGAGCCATCTTTCTTTTCACGGAACAACATGGGGGCCGCTACCCGGGGCCTAGCAGGTTGGATAAAACCACATTCCAGATTTTTATCTACAGTCTTAGCTCCTCTAATTCCTGTAGTGTCATTGAGTACAACTTCGATTTCGGGAGCTTCACCCCAGGCAAAATTTCAATAGCACAGTCTGTTGATCGGTAAGGCGGGAGCTCATCCAAGGCCTTCTCACTGAACACTTCCTTTAAATCCCAATACTCTTTTGGAATTTTCTCCTCCCCTTTCACGGGTTCGGTACCTTTGGAAGCTATTTCAATCGAAATCTGAAGCTTCGGCTGAGATCTCCCCTCTTTTTCCGGTCGCTGCTTGGTGCGTACCTGAATTGGGTACCCTCAACTTCACCGGAATGGTCATAGGGCCCACGCTTGGACTTACCAGGAAGTTGTCTTCCGAGTCGAAATCGTCCTCAGGGGTAACCGGGATGTCTGACTCTGTCTGACTTTTCAAGTTTCTTCACTTCCTTTGGCGCGCCCCTTGGTTCCAGCTTGACTTTGCAGTTCACAGCTCGGTGACCTTCCTTCCTGCATCGAAAACAGGCAAAAGGGTTGGGTCTTGCCATCACTCCTCCCCTCTGAGGTTTGGGAATCTCTTGAGGATGTGGGGGGGAAGGTTTTCTCCACCCAGAACCTCCCCGCCATCTGCTTCGAGTTAAATCAATCTCCGCTTCTTCTGCCAGCAAGTACCACATCTGCAAGTCATTTGGGTCTCTTCTAGCAATGCATCTCTGGTACACATCTTCGTTTAAACCATCTTTAAATGCCTCTGTCAGGGCTTCCTGGGACCAGCCTCGGATATGACCTGCTAACTGTCTAAATTCTTGGGTGCAGTCAGCCACTGACCTCCGCCCCTGATTTATGGTCTTCATCCTGATCCGGGCCTTGCGCTCTGCCAATGGGTCCTCAAATCTAGCTTGCAGTGAAGTCATGAACAGGTTATAATTCATCAACTGGGGAGCATTATCATTATGCATGGTCACCATCCACTCTGCAGCTGTTCCCTCCAGAGCCCTGGTAACACATCTCACTTTGGCTGCTTCTGAGGGAAAATCCTCCCCGTATTCTTCCATATAGCTCCAAACCTGGGCTAGGAAAAATCCCAAGGTTTTGGGATCTCCCCCGTATCTTACTTCTAACAGAGGCAGCCTAGGAGCTCTACACCTTCTAGGAATTACACCTCCCGCTGAGGGCCCCGGGGCTGCTGCTGGATCAGGTTGATTTATGGGAGAGGGGGCTGCTCTGCTTCTTCTATTTGGGGCTACTCCCCCTTCCCCTTCATACCTTTGTGCAGCTTGGAGTTGTTCAAAGGCTTCATCAAAGAATCTCCTGGCTTGATTCAATGAGAGTTCTCTCTTTTCCTTCTCTTGCCATGGCTCCTCTTTTCCATGCTGGCGGGTGGTGGTGATCCCGGGGGGGAGGATTCCTTCTCCGGATCTTTCCAGCCACCCCCCATTGACCATCTGGGCTTCACAGCTGGATCCTCTTCCAGATTGAGCTCTGCTAACGATTGGGCTTCCCGTACTAGCAAAGAATCTTACCCACCAATGGCTCCGAGATCTTCCTGGTCACTAGTTGAAGATGACATGATGTTCAGGCCCCCTCGGAAGAAAATTTGGTGTTTTCTCCGGATGGGCTAGTAGAGAGAGATTCAGAATAATGTCAGGCGGTGCTCCATTCAAAATCCAAGAAAGAAATACTTAGACTCTTTAATTTAGAGAAAAGTTATCTTTTACTGAAAGTGAAATGGTAGCAACCAGAGAATTCTGAATTTGAGGAATTAGGCGCGTAAATCACATATACAAAGTGATGGAAGTGTTCCCACCCCCAATAGTTCAGATGAAACTTCCAATTAGAAATTGTGAATATGATCATGTGGGCATCTTCAGGTGATGATGAAGCCTCTGTCCATTGACCTTGGCGTACTTTGATAACGGGTTGCAGTTGCACAGAGAAAAGAAAGCTAAGGAAGAAATAGAAACCTAACTCTGATGTATGCTTTTCCCCCCCCCCCCTTCATTTACACAACAGAAAAATGTAACACCTCCAGCTCACTTCCCAGACTCATCCCACTCTCCCCTCCTCCCATTTCTTATGACAGCCAAAAGATGCAAAGTGATAGTAGAAGATCTTGAAGGCTGACACATGGTTTCCTGAAGGATTTGATTGAACCTAGTAATTCTCAGCTCAGAAATTAAAGAAGAGTTTTGACCTAAAAGAGACGGAAGCAAATAATGTCAAGAGGTTATTCCCATATGCTACTTGGCCTTTTCAAAATAGCTTTTAAAGCAAAGCAAACTTTGGTTCAAAGGTATATTGATTTTAGTTCTGTTAGAAATTGTCCAATAATTTCTTACCTGAAAAGAAGTAAGAGGCTATCTAATTTCTTTTGGATCCAATCTTAACAAATTCTGTGAAAATCTTAAAAATGGAAGGGCCTTGTTCTCTTTACATATTTGACTCAGCTACTGACACAATCAAATCTTTACCAAATCTTCTACAAGTTACCAATACAGTAACTAGTGCAATAGGGTCTTCTGGACTGAACAGCCAATGTAAATTTCAGTCATTATCACCACCAGCATCACCACCACCCCATCGCCATTTTAGGCATACAAAATTGTCACTCACTCTGTTTAGAAGATGCTTTTTATCCCACAAGCCTTCACATCACAGGGATGCTGGCAAAGCTTCAAGACACCATCCCTTCTTTTCCCATTAATCAGGCACCAAAGGATGTGGGAAGGGAATGGCCTTCAAAACAAATTGTGATAATTCCAAAACAATGGCAGATGTATGATGGTGTGAAGGCATATCATCCCATACATGCACATAAATTATGTATTTCCATCCTAACATCTCTTACACAAGGTTGTAAGTTGCAGCTTTTGTGCCATGATATTATTGTGTTTCCTCATTTGACTCCTTGGAAACATTTATATCTAAGGCTCAATTTTCATACACCATTTTCAAAATGGTACTCTGGTTTCTGCTGGCTGCCTATCTCTGCAGCAATTCCTTCCTCTGGAAGAAACTGTTGGAAGTTCAGTCACTTTCAATTATTTATGATCTGGTGAACCTCATTTTGCTCAGATTTTATGTCAGTAACTGCTTCTTTGAGCTTTTGTAAGTACATTCTTGTGTCCTAACTGATTGTAACTAAACACCTCACCACACAACATTTGAAAGACCAGATACTTTGAAGGTAAATGATGGTAAAGGAATTTAAAGGTCTCCACCATTCCCACTTTCCAGCATGGTGCCAATTTACCAGATGCTCCAGGAGGCACTGTTGAGCCATAACAAATTATAGGATTTGACACAGAGCACATTTTAAACATGTTTGAATATCAAGCTTCCATATTCCTGAAATATATGCAAAATAAATCAGCCACAAATTTTATATTGCTAAGAGCCAGTGACAGATTTTGTCTTTGGTGAGAGTTTATCATACTTAATACATTATGAGAAACTAGAGTACCCACATATTACTAAATTTTGCAACTCTTTTATTATATGAAATCAATTTATCAGATTTTATAATGTATGATCTGATGTAGCAAGGGTAATATCCTTGCTTTGCTGAAAACTTCCTTCACAGTGATAAAATGCTTTTGTAATATTCTATCTGGCTATATAAAATGCTTCTCTTACTCAGGCTATCTACATTTTCCTATAATGTATTTATCTGACATAGTCAATAGAATCCTTACAAAGTTGATCTGTGCTGGAATTTGCATCACAGTTCATTTTCCTGGCATAAAATTAAAGGAACATGAATGTTATTTCTTAACCAGGTCATAGGGAAGAACATGTTGTTTAAACACCCTGATCAAGACTACAAACTCAGAAAACCAAACCTGAGAGAGTTATTTTTACTGTAACATGGTCCCAGGGCTATTTATTACCTGTGTAACTCCTCAAGTCATCCATATCTCTTCCTAGGGAATTATCTTTCTCTTTTCTTTCTGAAGTAGAGAAGAAAAGCTAAAGAGGCCAATCATAAAACAGCTTGCTTCTAGAAGTTGTGGGTACTACAGTCACTGGAACAACTGGATCGCTATTTATCTGGAATGATATACAGTCTCCTGGAGTAGAACATTTTAAAGTTTCTTCCAACTCTGTTATTCTGTAATTCTGTAAAATAGGATCTCTGCAGGTATTGTTGATTGTTTTTAGAAGTCTTATGGGAATGTGGAAGGCAGCAGAAATGTTTGGGATCAATAAGTACCCTGATTCTGCCCATCATCCCTGACTTACCAAAATTAAGGGAGGCTGTATTCAGGTGGACATTGTCATCCTGTTATTCAATTCCACATTTCCACTGTTGGAAAATAGAGATTGGACCTCATGATCTACAGTAAAATAGTCCTCTCATTCTGGAATGTTTATTTGTGCACATGCATGGTGTGTGTGTGTGTGTGTGTGTGTGTGTGTGTTTTACTCACCCCCAACATGGAAGATGGATTTTTATTGTGTATTTTCCCCATATTTTCATTAACTATGATCTTGTTCTCTGCAGTTCTACTGTTTGGAACAGAAGCCCTACATTTCTATTCCATTGTTATTCTGTTGAGATTTTTGCCCAGAGGTGGCATTCAGCAGGTTCCGACCCAGTTCTAGAGAATCAATAGCGGAAATTTTGAGTAGTTTGCAGAACCAGCAAATACCACCTCTGACTGGAGATTTTACAGTATCCTTACCCTACCACGCCCACCAAGCCACCAATGCAGAACTAGTAGTAAAAAAAATTACACAAAACTAATTTTCATATGAGTATATCAGGCCTTATGATATAATTTCTGATTTATGTGAGAATGATCTGTCTTTTCTGAGAATTATTTGTGACTAGGATTGCCTATTATTCTGCTACAACATTGATTAACTGTGAGTCAAATGTCCATCTACTGCTCTGACCTGTTGTATAAGTTTAAATATCTAATCAACTCTGAAGTGGCTAAACTCAAGCCAGTTGAAGATATTTTATCTGACTGTGGTAGTCAAGAGTTAGGTTTTTCTGTACTTCCTTGCTGCTATCTAGTGATTATTCATATTCTTGCAACCTAAATTTGTTTATGGTTGGTTAATTCGTGACTGAGTTAAGCAAATTGTGTAAATCCAGTCTATTACTTTCTAGTATTATCTCCCTCAATAATCTAAAAGGTTTGGAAACCTGTCTACAAAAAACTGAGAAAATGCACATGATCAACGTGTTTTCTTTTCACATTTCTATTGCAATTTTCCACTGCAGAGGAGAAGAACGCAAAAGACAAATTCTGTTCCAGCAAACTAGCATTTTGAATCACTGTCAAAGAATGCAATGAAATTGGAGAAAACCTATAAAATATGCAATGAAGCAAAAGTACCATGATTGGCAGTCAGGCCTGCACAGCATGAGAGAATGGCCATAAACACTAATCAAAGGGAAGAATGAAAGGGAAGAAAACATTTACAAATAGAATTTTCCTCTGCCTAGGGAATAATATGAATTCAGTTAACATACAAACTCTCTCTTTTTTTGGTCAAGGGCTTCATGACCTTCTGTTTAAAATTACAACCTTCTTCCTTGCTTCGAGTCATGTAAAGAGAGATATAAAGATACAAGGTTGATCTTACAGTTATTAGCCAAAATAAGCGCTTTGCCTAAGGGATAAGGGCTACTGTAAAATCTTGGAAACCTGGTTTGAGCAATAGGCTTGAGAGACAATTCAACAGTGTTGGACATGGAACAAATGTGGTAGTGTCCTCCGCTATCTTGCTACTAATATAGAAGTTGTATTCAGCAGGTTTTGACCAATTCTGGAGAACTGGGACTGGAAATTTTGAGTAGATCAGAGAACTGGCAAAACCACCTCTGACTGGCCCTGCCCCCATTTATTCTCTGCCTCCCAAGTCCCAGCTGATTGGTTGAGTCTTCTTTTGTTGCCCTTCACAGGAGAATGGAGTTGGAAATCAGGTTCGTGGGGAATGGGGATTTTGCAGTAATCTTCCCCTAGGAGTGGGGAGGGAATCGGGATTTTGCAATATCCTTCCCCTGCCATGCCCACTGAGCCACTCCCACCAAGAACCGGTAGCACCATAGAACCAGTAGCAAAAAAAATTTGAATCTCACCACTGCACTAATTGCAAAAGATTTCAGTTACACCATCCATAATGCCATGCAATGTAATTCTGACTTACTTGCACCTTAGTCTGTAGTGCTTTAACTATACTACTATGTCTGCCTAATTCTACTATAGTTTTTTTTAGAAGTGGCCAAACTTCCAGTAAAAATTAATGGTGCTCTAGTTGTCTTCGAAAGAGCAGAGACCATACTGTGATAGAGATTGGCACCCAAAGGCCCAACACCAGATGCCAAAAACTCTCTGGATAAGAAGACATCATGAAATAAGTCATGTTTGAGAAATGTTTTCTGGACACTGATCCTTGTAAATAAACTAAAGGAATGTTTGTGGTTCACTCACAAGTTGAGCAGCTGGGAGATGTAGAACTCCATCCATTCTATATTCACAGCTCTGATGTATCCTATGTGAACAATAAGATCAGGCAGGCATTTTACAGATTGAGAGAGATTTCCTTTTACAACAAATAAGTGTTCTTCTTGGTGACTCTCTTTTTTTTTTCTGGATTACAAAATTAAAAGAAGATTTAAAGACTTAAAGTATAAAGAATATTTGTCAGAAAGCTTAAAAAGCAGTGATATAAGAAAGCTTAAAATGGATAAAGGGGAATGTTATTTTTTAGAAAGATTAAGTTTTCTATAAAACTATATTGGAAATAATTAAATTAGGCAACTGACTCAGGTCTTCCTAAGGAGATGTGTGAATCTTATTTACTTTTTACTAAAAAACATAGACAACTGGTAGAATTTACAAAGCAAAAGATAAAATCAAATTGAGTAAACCGAGAACTCCAGTAACGACAGAGATGGAGATGTGACATGTACCTGCAATTACAACATCAAAACACACAGGAAGGGAAAAGGAGGATTTTTGTTTTATACTTTCACTTTTGGATTATAGCACAATGACATCACATATGGCTGCACAATTAGAGGACAGAAGTGGCTCCTTAGAACAGCCTTCAGAGAAAGCAACTTCAGAAAATATTGGATCATCATGACCACAAATTACCTGTCTCACTTGAGACTAAATTTACAGCTTTTGAAAAACAATAGATGAAAAGTCTTGATACAATATAAAATTATATAAAACACATGTCTGGAGATACAAAACAATTTAATGATAATGTGGACAATTTTATTTTGGAGAATAAGTTATAAGAGTTATAAGTGGAAAAACCAATTACCACCAACCTGCCTTCAGTCAAGGACCTTTATATTGCATGAGTTAAAAAGAGGGCTGTGAAAATATTTATAGACCCCTCACATCCCAGACATAAACTGTTTTAATTCTATGCTCAAAAGACGCTATAGAGCACTGCACACCTGAACAACTAGACACTCTGCTAAATAAATCACTCTGCTAAATAAGTAATTCCCTCAATGCTGTCCAACTATTTACAAAGTCTGCACTATGACAGATAGAACCAGGGCCCATTATACCATCCATTCATTCACAATTGATTGATTGATACCTTGCCTTTATTTGAATAACTGCTAAGCCAGTTATAGATTTAGTGCAAAATTATCATGATGACAAATTTATTTGTATTTTCATCAGATCCAAGTAGGCAGTGAAAGTGATGAATTGGTCTATGGCGATATTATTCAACAAGGGGCTCAGGCTCAGTCCAGGCAAACATTGGTGCTATCAGGGGATAATCCATGTATTGATGTGAGTGGAATTCAGCCTCTTCTAGACAGGACTGCACTCTCCCCTAAAGGATCAAGTTTGTCCTTCTGGATCCATCTTTAACAACAACAATTTGCTTCTGTGGAACAAAGCGGCTTTAATGCTTCTTGGGTAGAGAGGCAATCAAAAATTGGAAAATGTAATGGGAAGCACAATCTGTCTGAGATTAGGAACTATCCCAAAAGCTCTCATGTAAATACCAGGGGAAGAATTATACAAGAATGTAGAATAACAGAGTTGGAAAGGACCTTTGAGGTCTTCTAGTCCAGCCTCTGCTCAAGCAGGAGATCCTATATCATTCCAGACAAATTGCTGTCCAATCTCTTCTTAAAAACCTCCGGTGATGGAACATCCACAACTTCTGCAGGCAAGCTGTTGGAAATTTCTCCTTAGTTGGCATTTTTAGATTAGGAAAACACAAAGGCAAAGACAGATAAAATTTACAGAATAAATTCAAGATTTGGGAGAACAAGAAATATTTCAAGGGTTATTTTGAGGCATTTTGTGATGATTAAGTTCTGCAACAGCATTTCAGTACAAGATTGAAGATGGAAAATGCACTTATAATTATCCTAAAAGAAATCCTTGTCATAATTCTATTAAAGGAAAAGAATACTCCTTTTTGACTGAAAGAATAAATCAAAAAAGGATTTCTTTTACTGGGACAAATTAGGTTTGACTTTTAAACAGCAGAGATTCTGCTTGAATTCTGTTCAAAAGGTAAGAGAATTTTTGGAAAACTTAAAATGAGAACTGGAAGGAATCCAAACAGAGCCTGCAGAGGAGACTATACAAAAATTGTATAATGCAAAAGTACTCTAGCAGAGATTATACTGTTTATTAGTATTAGTATTTCTCATAAAATAAAACTTTTGTATATTTCGTAAGAGAACTAAAAAAGTGAACTTGTAAGGCAAAAAAATTATATTTACAAAAAAAGTAGGGAAATTGAGAAAAGAAACAGAAAATAAAATGATATTGAAACTTAAAGGAGGACAGATTGTATTAACACTGCTGTATAACATTTCATCAGGAGTATAAAGAGCATGCTATTTATTTGGGAGAAATAGATAATATTTTTTTAAAATTATCAAGTGTTAAAGAGAAATAAAGATCGATTATGAGTGAGCTTATAAAAATATGGAAAATTTCCAAAGCTACACAAAAGATTGAACAAAGGGCAGGTTATTGATTCTTATTACAAATATTTTACAAGCTTTGAAAAATACAATGAATTCTATTGTAGAGGATGGAAATATGCCAGAAACTTGGGAAAAGGCTAATATGGCACTAATATCTAAAAAAGGACAAGAGTTGGGTTTAACAAAAAATTATAGACCCGTATCATTATTGAATAAAGATTATAAATTGTTCACAATGATCTAGCTGATAAAACTGAAAATAATTTTACAAGAATTCATTGTAAATAATATGGATTTTTACCTGAAAGAAAGAACTATGTTGGACATTCTAGAACGGGGTGTCAAACTTGCGGTCTGCAGGCCAGATGTGTCATGTGCTGGCCCACCTCTGGTTTAACGAAGGGGGAAAAGTTGTGATACATCACAGGATGACAATACGATAATGCGAGTTTGACATCCCTGTTCTAGAATATTTGGGACAGCACAATGAAAAATAAAGTGCCTTAATATTTTTAGCTGCAGAGAAAAGATTTAATAATCTGTATTGCACCTTTCTATTTAAAGTTTTAGAAGATATGAACTTTGGAGAAAAATTCATAAAATAGGTGAAGTAGATCTATACTTAACAGAAAACACAAATTGTTAATGGAAATCTAACTAAACCATATAAAATGTAGAAGGGAACTAGACACAGTTGCCCACTGTCTTTCTTCATTTCTTTATTTTGGTTCTTGAAATTTTGAGTAGAGATATCAGACAAGATGAAAGGTGGGAAGGATGGTGGGAATAAAAATTTAAAAAGAGACATACTGAAAACTTTTTCAGATAATTTCATGCTGATCTTGAAAGAGCCCTTAAATGGACTTGAATTATTAATGGAAAAACTAAAAGAATTTGGTGCATTAGCTGGATTCAAGATTAACAAATGAAATACAAAGATGGTAACAAAAAGTTGAAGCTGCAAGATCAAATAGAATTGATGAATAAAAAGGGTTTTAAGATTGAGAAGAAAGTAAAATAATTGGCATTTGACAAATATGAATAGCATGTGATTTCAAAACAATTATGTTAAGACATGGAATAAAGTTTAAAATATATTAAGATGGGACAAAAT
The DNA here is from genome assembly GCA_015471245.1 of Laticauda colubrina. NCBI lineage: Eukaryota > Metazoa > Chordata > Lepidosauria > Squamata > Elapidae > Laticauda > Laticauda colubrina. Next base: position 6,683,501 of record BLBF01000005.1, read on the forward strand.
GCAATTGTCATTGTTGGGGAAAATTTCTGGAATTAAGATGAATGCTTTTCCTAGAATCTTAATTTTGTTTCAGACAATATCCTTTTTTTGACAATTGTTGTACCCATTAAACAATGGCAGAAAAATATATCAAAATTTTGTGGCAGAGGAAAAGAAACAGTTAAATACAAAGTGTTAAAATGCAAAAGAAAGAAGGATTAGTTTGATTTGAAATTATAATTTGCAGCTTGCTGTCTACTTTGGACAAAAGACTGATTGATGCTGAGAAACAGAAGATACTGGAGTCAGAAGGACATGGTTTGAAACTTGGGTGGCATGGATACTTATGATAACGCTAAAGTTAATACTAGACTTCAAAAATCAAATAATCAGGTGTACATACTGAGAATGTGAAACAGATATAAACCCATGTTATGTCCAAAATTACCTTTGTGGCTTTCAACACAAACAGATTTTCATAGATAAGAAATGATAAAACAGAAATGGTTTAACCTAATGTGACATATTAGAATTTTGTCAGGGGGAATGTAAAATAAAATGAAGAGATGATCTGATAGCAGAGGGTTTAAAACACTATTGTGTACAAATGATGAACATGTTATTGCTGAAATACATAAAATGCATTTACTGAAATTTGAAATAGAATAATGTTTGATAAACAGGCTAAATTTTTTGGTTATTCATTCAGATGGAACAAGAGAAGGTCATGTATGGATGAAACAATTGAAATTTACATTGTGTTATACTTTTGAAAAGAATTTTTATAAAATGATGATTTCAAAGAATATACAATTAAAACAGGTTTTTTTTAAAATTAATTGATAATTAGAAAACATTTGTGGAACTTTATTTTTATACTGACAAACTGCAGCATGATTATTATATGCACAAAGATGAAGAGACTTGAGTATCTTTGTTATGATATGCACAGAATAACCCTTGAGTAACAAGGATATGCACATAGAAACGTTTATGAGACTCGTTATGAATAATTATCCAGCCACACATTAAATTGAGTTAAAGTTTACTTAAAGAAATAGCACAGTCCAATAAACAGTCCAGGTCATATACGTTTAATAGACCAAAGAATATCCAATTACAAAGTCTTCTTACTGGTTGCCTTTGTCATTTACAGTGAACAAAGATATCAAAGTATAAGCACAGCATAAATACAACAGAGAATCTTAGATGGCAACAGAATGTCAGAGAGACAGAGTGTCAGAGAGAGCAAGCTATGATCTCTAAATCCCTCTTAGGGTAATTTGCAATATAATCAACCAATCGAAATATAGTATAAATCAATACAGTGATTTTGTCTTAAAGCTACAAACATACATTGTTGGTTTATATATTGCCAACCCAACTAATTGGTGGACAGATTCCTAACATTCTCCCCTTTGGGTAGGTCAATATATAATACATTACATCTTTAAACCATAATTCTCACAATACTCTTTATGCTTAATTGCACCTTGAGCTTTGGTGAAGTGATCTGCAATATTATGTTCAGTCATGCAGTTAATCTAACTGAATTAATTTATTTTGAACACACTGTCTAATGTTCAAATATCTCAAATTAGTATGTTTAGACCTTGTTTTAACAGCTGAATTAGTAGCCATACTAATTGCAGATTGATTGTCTTCATAAACAATAAACGGATCATGCACAGTAATTCCAATATCCTTCAAGAATTGTTTATAATATATCAATTCTGTACACATTAATGATAAACATGAGAATTCTGCTTCTATAGCGGATAAACTAATATGTTGTTGCCTAATAAACTTGCATCCTATTAAAGCATTACTCAACATTACCACGATACCTGATGTTGACCTACCAGTCATTATATCAGTAGTAAAACTTGCATCAGCATATGCAGTTAACACTAATTCATTACTTGGTTCTAAATATAATGAATAATTGATTGTGTGTTTTACAAACCTAATTATTCACTTAGCTGCTTGCCAATGCCTTTCATTTGGTTCAGCGTTATACCTAGCCAATTGGTTTACATTGTAAGATATATCTGGTCTAGACCAATTACTCAGATGTGATAGACTATCAATTAAGGATTGATTTATTTCCTAATCAAATATAGGACTTTTAATATCACTATGTGTAAATTCCTTACTCATTGGTGTCTGAGCAGATTTACAATGCTCCATGTTATAGTGTTTTAATAATTGGCTAATATTGGCTTGCGAAATTTTAAAACCTTTATTCCTTTTTATTATATCAAGACCCAAATAATGCTTAATTTCCCCTAAATTTCTAATCCTGAAGTTTATCTGTAATCTATAAACAATATCCTTTGCTTCTTGTTCATGTCATCCGTAAATAACAGTTATAGAGAAATTAAACCATATTTTTCTCTTCGGAACAAATAAGGATCATTTATATCAGCTTCAAAACCTATTGAAACAAATTCCTTTACAATACATTTACTCCATTCATAACCAGATTGCTTTAGACAATAAAGACTTTTCTTTAATTTCCAATAATCAGTTTTTCCATCATCCTTTAAACCTAATGGCTTTTTCATGTAAATGGTATGTTGTAAAGGTGCATGTAGATATGCAGTTTCAACATCTACATGGTTTATTTTCCATTTATTCTTAGCTGGCCAAACTAATGTTGTTTTCAGTGTATTTGCTCTCAGACTAGGTGCAATCAATACAGTGTTTTTGTCTTAAAGCTACAAACACACATTGTTGGTTTATATATTGCCAACCCAACTAATTGTTGGACAGATTCCTAACAATCTTCATCTATAGTTTCAATATTACTAATTTTTAATAGGATCTATTTAAAAGGATATACTTAAAACAATTTAATCTATTTTTACACACACACATTTGTATCTCTTTGTGTAAAAATATTACTCAGCTGTACCTTATCTTTTTTTTTTTTTTTGAAAATTTTATTTGGGTTTTCACACAAAAAAACCATAATACATATAAAACATCTTTTTTTGAAAATAGCATGATCCCGGGTTATACTTCTTCATACAGACACAAACTCAATTACATGCTCACTTTTATGTTCTATTCCATATCTTATTATTGTTTTACATTTTATACATAGTTTTTCTCATCTCTTAATTTTCTCAATTTTATTTTAATTATCTCATATCAATTCAAATCATTATATTTGTCTGTCCTGTTTCAATTTCAAATTTTCTTTTCTCATTAAACAAATTTTCTACTGTAGTTACTAATTGGAGTATGACACCTTTATATCTTTTAATTTTTTCCATTCAACTCTTATTTAAGCTTCAATATATACCTTGAGGTTATAACATTCAATATAATACATAACTTCCAATTGAATTCTGCTTGGTACATTCTTAAAATACACACTATATTCTTAAAAAGTGATTATAAATATATGTAATTAAAACACTCATTCCATTCCAATTCAATTCTATCATTAATATTCATTAAAGTCTTAACTTCTTTAACATTACTTTTTAATTAAATATCATACTTCCTTGGGAACACTTATAAGCTTTCTGTAATTATTTCTTTCCCTTGATTTCTCTTCCCTTATATTTCATAAAGCATTAAATAATTAAAATGTTCCCATCCTTTCCTAATTCAATTCTCTCATTCATTTTATTTCATTTATTTAAGGCCCGGTCCCACTGCACTTACGGATGCAAAGAGGATGTAAAACATTAAAAAATGCTTGCCATCCATTGGAAAATGCTATGCATCCATTGTGTACTCATTGCATAAGTGTTTCATATGCTCTATCCGTCGAGCATCCGTCCACTGCGATTTCATCCACACAAGAAATTTTGAGTGCACAAAACTTTGTGAATGGATGAACTTTCCACCATGTATGATGTAAATCCACGACATACGAACAACAAACGTTCTACATCCGTTATCATCCTTTAAACATCCACTGTATCCTCTCTGCATCCTCTGGGCATCCTTGCAACTCACATCCGCTGTAGCTGAAAATTGAAAGAGGGAGGAAAGAAAAGGTACATGGAACGTAGCATGGAAATAGAAAGGATGCGCAATGAATGGTTTGCATCCAATATACATCTGTGCGGCATCCCCTTTCTTTCCTTTAGGCGTACATGATGCATCCGCTTCATCCGCTATATGTCCACTTCGCAATTATCCCCCGTAACCTCTTCGGAGATGTCATCCCCTTCCATCTGCGTTCATCTGCTAGGCTTCCGATGAACATCCATTTAACATCCCCGCTACATACTACCCACGTCCATTCTTTTCCGTTCTTTTCCGTTCTGTTTATGCAAATTTTGCCACTTTTTGGAGCGGATGACAACGGATGGAGCCACCCCCCAAAATTGCTCATCCGCTGTGTCCTTTATGCATATGTTTTGCGTCCATTAGCCAGTGGGACCAGGCCTTTATTAACAAATATTTCACTCGATTACAATAACTATTTTATCCATCATTTTAATCATACATTGTTTCATATTATCTAAAATTATTTCTATTTCTAATATAACAATACTATCTTATGTACCTTTGAAGAATCTTTTTCAATTAAATTTTCACCATTATCTCTAAATAGGCCCTGTTTCTCCATATCTTGTTTCTGTCCTTTATAACTTCTTTTCCCTTCCTTCTTCCCTCTCTTCTTCTCCCTCCCCTTTTTAGCCCCTTGTCTCTCTAGTTCTAATTCTCTCTTCTTATTCCTCTCTTCTGTTGCTTTCTAATATCATACTTATTTTTCAAGTTGTTATTCCTTTTCTTGGTTGTTTTTTCAAATTTTAAACTTTTCATTCTCTTGCTCCCCTTTCCTTTTTTTCCCCCACATAAAATTACTTGTTCATTAAAGATGGCTTCTTCTTTGTCCCAGTCTTCTTGTTCTGCAGGCATTTCTTGTTGTTTCTCATAGTTCGAGATCTCAATTTCTAAGAATTGAAATACGAAGCCAAAAGAACCTCTCCCTTCTTGTGCATCTTCTTTGTACTTTTTAAGTTCCATTTTCAGTTCACCTAAAAATAGTGCCATTTTAAAACACTTTTAAACAACCACCCAATTGACTTTAGTCATTCAAATGCAATAACCAAAAATCCAGAGATCACCAAATAATCCAAACACTCCCAAGGTGTTTCTTCATGCTTCTTTTTTCCACTTTCTCTTCCTGGGGTTCTTCTATTTTGTAGCCAAGTTTCAGTTAAAATGTATCTTTTAGAAGTCTTGTTGAGGTTTTACTGTAAATTCCTTTTAATCCCAGGCAGTCTCCTCCCTTTTTTCCAGATCCTGCCCTTTTATTCTTTTCCTCTCCTTTCCTGCTTTTAAAAGGTTTTAAATATCCAGAAATCTTTATTATCCCTTGGACATTTTATTTTCAGCTTAAATGCTTTTTGATGTCACAGTGGATTTTTTTTTCCAATTTCTTATTTAGATCTCTTAGCTGTCAGTATAGAGAAAAGGAGAGAGAAAAAAATCCTTTCCCTTTTCTCTCTCCTTCGCTGCTTCAAAATCTTCTTTGGGAACAATGTTAATTTTTTTTTAGTTTAAATTCCAGGGTACCTTAGTTGTTGCTTTTGCAGTTTAACCTGGTCAACCAAAACTTTCTCTTCATATCTTCCTCCTGCATGTTCTTTTCTGGTCAAGTTCTTCTTTGAGGTGTTCATTTCTGACCACCACTGCAACCGCCTTTGGGAAAGGGAGTAATGGCCAGCTGAGGAGGAGAGATGTGGCTCTCCTCATCCCTGCTGGCAGTCTCCTTCCTCTTCACCACCTCTACAGGGTGGCTTAGCCCTGAAACCAGCCAGTTTGGGGCGCTCCAGTGGCAAACATGGATCAAAACAGTGCATGATCGCTTTTTCAGTCTATCCACAAAGAAGCTCAAACTGGAAGTCCCTACCTTATCTTTTTAGTGATCCATTTCTTCTTTTTTAATTTTTTTGTTGACATAACTATCTCAGCAGAAAATATCTTTAAAACAAAATACATTTTTAAAACACAGATTTGCCACTGATCTGTATTACATGATAATCATTAAGTGCAAAGGGAAATCAAATTGCTGTGCCCTAATTATATAACTATTTCTTTGGGCTGTATATTGGGTTAGAAGAAAATTCATCTATGTCTTGGAAGGTGAAAGGCAAGTCTTCAAGGGAGGTTTGAAGAGGTATGTTTGATACAAAGCTGTATGAGGTAATCCAGATGTGGAAACTGACCACAGGTAGTCCTCAATTTATGACCACAATTGAACCCAAAATTTCTGATGTTCAATGAGACATTAGTTAAGTGAATTTTGCCCCACTTTCTGACTATTCTTGCCACTGTTGTTAAGTTAGTAACACAATTGTTAAGTGAATATGGCTTCCCCACTGACTTGTCTTGTCAGAAGGTCAGAAAAGATGATCACATGACCCTGGGACACCGCAACTGTCATAAATATGAGTCAGTTGCCAAGCAGCCAAATTTTGATCATGTGACTATGAGGCTGCTGCAACAGTTGTAGGTGTAAAAAAACCCCAGTCATAATCACTTTTTTCGGTGTCATAATTTTGAATGGTCACACAATGAACTGCTTAAGTCGAGGACAAGTTGTTATAAGTTGAGGCAAGACAAGAAACAAATGGATGGAAACTAGTCAAAGAAAGAAGCAACCTGGAATTAAAGAACTTCTTAACAATGAGGACAATTAACCAGTGGAACAGCTTTGCCTTCAGAAGTTGTGGGTGCTTCATCACTGGAGGTTTTTAAGAAGAGACTAGACACCTGACTGCAATGGTATAGCATTTCCTACTTTAGCAGTGGGTTGGACTAGAAGATCTCTAAGATCCCTTCCAGCTCTATTCTGATTGAGGACTACTTGTACACAGAAAGAATATAATAGTAGCAGTATCCTGCAAGTCTCTTCCTTCTCTTCCTTTCTGGTTATACCACAGAGATTACCCCAGAGATTCAACCAATCTTGAGTCTTTTTCTAATAGTTTCCCTCCTCCCTAGTCTCATGCAAGCTTGTGCACCTATTCTTGTCTTTATAGCTTTTGGATGGCTTTTCCAAGGTCATCTCCATGTCTTCCCACACTAACAGTAGTCTCTGTATTACATTACCTCTCCTCCTTCTGTTAACATCTTCTGAAAGAAATCTTAAAAACCCACTGAAGCTGCAGATAGAAATCTTGCTATTCCAACCATGTTCCTCAAAGAAGGGATTATATATCACCTGAAGCAACCTGCCCACTTCTCCTTGCTTAGCAAGCTGAAGTGAGAAGCCAATTCTCCTTGGCCTTCTGTTTCACCTTTTCAATGCAAGAGCAGTAGGCAAGATAATTATATTTCAGGGAAATGGATTGAAGCTTTTTTGACACTTAGATTCCTTTTCAACCCCCCCTCCTCATCACTGCTTTCTGTCGTGCCTCAAAATGCTGCAGATTGGTGGTGGTGGGTTGCTTTTTCATAGATATTTGCTGGATTGTATTTTATTATCTACCACTTGCTCATTTTTTCATGGGGAATCTATCATAAACTCTTACAGTGAAGTGTGCATGAAACATGAAATATGTTGACATCACATTATTTGATTTTCCCTAATTACTAGATCTTATGATAAGAAGAATCAAGGCACATAGGTGGCATTTATTAATTATAAATATTGAAGGACCAGATCTGAAGGACTGAAAACCCTTTAAATTATCACAAATAATAATGAACAGGAAATCTCATGCTGCCTGATGCTCAATGCCTCTGTATAATGGTGGACAAAGGTTTGCCTCTTGATTATCTTAACACTTGATCAGTTAGGAAATTAGGTGCTGAGTAACAGACATTAAGAGATGAACATTCATGTACAAACTAATCAATATCAGCCTTTTTTTTCTCGATGAAGAAAGTTTCATAAGTATCTGTGGAATAATCTATAAAATTATCTGTTTGGTCATATGATGCAAATCCACCCCTACATGCTTGTGCTTTGATGTCTGATATGAATATGTAAATTGTGGTTTTGCCTAATTCAGTTGCCTCCAAATGTATGAACTACAACTTCCATCATCCTCAGGTAACTTTCCCATTTCATCCTTTCTAAACAGTTTGCTGCTAATAGGAGGAGATTGAGTTGGGCCATAGGCTCTTTTTCCCTTTGAAGGTTATTGTAAAAAAAGAGGATAGGTGCTGAATCTTTTTATTATATTATAATATAAAAGGTTTTAGTATTGCATTGATGTTACAATAGCAATCCCTCCATACAAGTCTTTAGGGAAATATTAGCTTTATTAATAGATGCTTCAAGACAAATTCCTTATGTGTCTAATCACACTTGGCCAATAAAGAATTCATTCATTCATGCTTACCTAATTTGTTCTATATCTGTAGAGTTCTCAACTACTCCAATGTCTCAGTGAATAATTTATTTAATCCAGCTTCTTTTATTCTATTTATTTTATTTATTTATTTGATTTGTCAATTGCTTACAAGATAACAGGTATAAGTATATACATAGTTATGAATACATGAAATGGGTACTTATAAGAAAAATAAAAGAAACAATAGGGCAGGGACGGTAGGCACGTTGGTGCGCTTATGCACGCCCCCTACAGACCTCTTAGGAAAGGGCTGAGGTCAATAGTAGACAGTCTAAGGTTAAAGTTTTTGGGGTTTGGGGAAGAAACCACAGAGTCAGGTAGAGTATTATTCTGTGTTATAACATCTTCAGAGCATCCCTATTCCTGAAAATTCCAAGTTACTATTTAGAATTAATTCAGAATTATTGGGTTTTAGTTTTCAAAGAACTATTTGTTCTTTATTTTCTCTTGAAATCAGATCAACAGGGATGTGTTCTTCTGAAGGTGTTGAAATGCAACTCTCTCAAAATGCTCAATGGTTATGCACAGTGACCAAGGAATGGAATTTTGTTCAACCCATCTAGAGACTGCCAGAAGACTAAGGTTTTTTGTTTTCCCCAACCAACATTTAAGGTAGCATACATAATTTTCTATCTATTTCATCTTCATAAAAATAGAGAAAATGCAATTAATTCAGAAGCATCCTGTTGTCAAGGATTAAGCTAACAACCAGCAGGTACATTGAAAGAATGATATGCTGGTAGAGTTAGTTGTGAGAAAAAGAGGAAGCAGATGGAAAGCAGTAGAGCAGAAGGTAACAATTTAGAGACACAAGAAGAGAACCTGCTCGTTTCTGTCAGCTCTCCACAGTTTCCTAAATAATTATTTGTGCAATAGAGGAAAGTACAGGTCTATTCTATTGCTTGATACTAAAAGTTAGCATCTCACAGGAGAACAACTACACCTGGCTGCCAAAATAGAAGGACTATGATCTGTTTTCGAAAAACTCAGCTGAAATGGTGCTTCCATTTCTTTATATATTTATTCTAGTGGCAACTGCATCATGTATCCTGAGTATTTATGAGAACTCAGGCTTAAATTATCTTTCACTAACATGATATCCTCCAGAGATGTTAGACTCAAACTCATTTTCAAGCTCGTCTAGCATGGTTTTTGGCCATGTTCAATGGATGCTTGGAGCTATAATCTAACTATTCTGGAGGAGACTAGCTGGATAGAAGCCCAGATAGAATATTTCAGGATTACAAATAAAACTACTTGGCATTTTATCTCAAAAGTCAATTGTATTGAAGATGCAATGCACATATGATTTAATAAAACATAAGTCCCAGTGGTGCCTAAAAACAATTCTACAAGGAATTGAAAATTTTCTATAATTAACTTCGAAACCCAGCAAATATCTCCTCATAATCAGAATTATAATAATAGCTGAAGTATTTTCATCTGAGAACTATCTATATGGTCACTAAACATTAACACTGACTTCATAGCATATAATCACTGAATATAGTTAATTTATAGATACTTATGTGCAGACTGCATAAAATTGGATGAAAGCAAGAAGGTAAGAGTTACATATATCTCTTTGATTCCCTCTAGTGGTTGTCTGAATAGTTGCTATGAAGATATAGCACTCCAGATCTAATGCAATTGCAATGTATTCTTGCTTGGTCAAAAACACAATACGAAATAGATAACAGCATATTTATTCTCTGTGCTAACTTTCTCGCTTGTCAGAGAGCATAACCACTTGAGAAAATAATATCAGAGAGCATAACTACTTGAAAAAATAATGTAGCTCACTGTTTTTCACTTTTTGACCTTAGGAAAATTGTGCTATCTATTCCATCATTTACAGAGTATCATAGGAAATAAATGCTAGCATAAATAAATTGTAAATTAAAAGATACATTCTGATATTTTGGGTTGTTATTTTAAAATAACATCTGAAGAAAGGGAATGGTGATGGGACTTATTTTTCCTTCTGACCCATGATAATCCATCATCAGAATTTTTGATGATACTCCAGAATTAAGCAGCATGTATTCATCTTGCAAGATCCATTCTCTGAAAACTGTTCCAATTTCAGTGTAATACCTAAATGTTAGGTGGAATCCAAGAAGCTCCAGTTAAAACCAATATCATTGTTTCATTCAAAAGCTGAAATTAAGGGCAACAATGTTCCGCATTTATTGGTTACTTTAGAAATCCATAACTGTACCCAATTTTAAAATTACTCTGGCAATGTATAGCATAAATAATCATGCAATACAATTGAAGGTATAAAAAGTCCACTAAAACTGCACAAGAAAAGCAATTATTAAAAGACAATCCAACAAGTATGATTGCCATCCACTCCAATCCAAGGCCGGGGTAAAGATGTAACTTTTTAGAGTTATTTTGATTAAAGCCAGGATGGAGGCCAGATATATCTTGGGGAAAATAGTTTTGCAGGGGGATGGGTTGCTGCAACAGAGAACATCTTTTGATATTTCCAGAATAATTCATTTTAACCTGCTTAGTCTTTTCTGATGTTCTGGTTAATATTCTAAATATCCCAGCCCTTTTAACATCTTTTTCCATCAACCCAATACCATACTCACTTTTCGTGTCATTGGCAATGGGATGGTCTACTGCAGTACCATATTCTTATTTTATAGGTGCTTTTTATCAGCTTTTTATCAAATATAACAGTGAAATGCTATTTGTTATACAATCAGAAGACAAGGTAATTTAGAGATAAGGGCAGAAGTTGCTACCAGGTTGCTTTTGGTTATCCTATGTAATTCTACCAGAGAACGGTATTTTAGAGTGCTGATAGCAGGAGGTACAGGAAGATGGAAGTCAGATTTTTATCTCTGTTTCACGCACAACATGAACTCTATTTCAAGACTAAACAAGATGAGTTGATGGAGATCGGTAATGAGATACCTCATCATCTTTCCTGATGCTAAAAAACAGTGATGGAGGCAAGAAACAATTCTGATCTAGATTGTAGTTTGGGGAAATAACATTTCATTTTTTCCCCTCTGTACCTTTCTGGTGGTTTCCCCTATTTCCTAAGACACTGTTATTTACTCCATTAGGATGAATAGCCATGTATGTTTACTTAGCAAGTAACACCAGGAGATCAACAATTATTATTTGGACAAGATAAAAGAAAGCCCATCCTAAGAACCAGAATTCCAGCCTAAACTTTAATCTCCAATCCTTCTCTCAGTCCTTAAAAAAAAGGATAAAAGTAATCTAATTAGGTAGTTCTGAAGCCATTTAAAAGCATATTCTGGTTCATGGTCTCATAAAGTGAAAAGTCCTAATATGTCAGCATCCAGAGATTTAACTGAACTATGCTACTTGAATTTCAGATTATCATCTATTGCCATATGGCACCTGGAAAAATAATATCTTTCATTCCTGGAATATAACATATTGGCAGTGGTTTAGATATCCTTGAAACAAAAAGTAATGTGAAAGAAGCTTTAATGTTTCATTCATAACACCTGAAACTCCTGTCTGATTCTCATGGTAAAACTCTTTGGGTTAGATATTCAAGTGAAAGAGAAAAAGAGAATATAAAGGGTATCACCCACTCCACCGGGGGACTTCCTCCACTATACTAGGTAGCCCATGGTGGATCCACAGTAATGCCCCCCCCCCCCCCGATATTCCTGCCAGTATCCCCTCCCACTTCCTTTTACTTAGGAATGTCAGAGAAAAGTTTAAAAAGGGAAAATATCTTTCCTTTCCTGCTAATGAAAGAAAAAAACAACACTTAAGGGCAATTTAAGCTCAACTGCCATTAGTCAAACTTCAGGGTCCTAGGCCACTAAGACATATTATCAGACACACAAAGACACGTCTGTTTTTGTACTATTTACTTTATGAGAAGCAATGTGAAGCATTTGGGATTAATAGAACAAGAGCTAGATTCAAAGAATAAATTTAAACAAAGGAACTATAAGTAGACTCCTTTCATAATAAAGAGTGAGCCTTAGAGGAAAAAATAGCTATGTAATGAATCATACAGGGTTTTGAGCACATCTAACACAGAAGAAAATTGTACATGCTGCTTACTTATTGCTTTTGGAAGACTGCATGGGATTTTTGAGTCTTGAAAAATTCTAATTTGTCAAGTATGTTCTGTTTTCTTTCTCATTAGATAGTCCTCTTCCTGAGAAGATTCCAAGATAAAAGCCCTCAGTAAGTTCTCTCCTGGCTAGTTAACTTCATGGGGTGAGGTTAATTCTTCTTAAACAGGAACTAAGCCAAGTGTATCTCCAAAGTTTCCTTAACAGTTGGTTGGGGTCAACTGTATGTTTGTGTTCTGATGCAATAGGGACTTCTAGAGGCTTATTAGCTAGTTCAAAAATTCTTGGTGAGGGAACCCAGTTTCCCAGATGATGAGTACCTATTAGGAGTGCCTCCTGGTTATATATAAAGGAAAGGATCACAATTTGACTCAGGCTAACTGATTAATCTTTTTTCCTCGAAGTAGAATCCAAATAACTTAGAAAAAGTGTCTACTCCTACCCTGTTCATCCACCAAAGTCTTCCCTTCTAATTTCTAAGCAACTTAACCAATTTCTTTCTCTCCTTTATGTTTAACAACTAATAGGACGGAGGCTCAAGCAACTTCCAAAAGGAACTTTTTCCAATGGTGTCCTGAATAGCAGCTGCTCATCAATAGGACTATATCATTTAACAGTTCACAGGATAGGGGGTGGAGGTATGTGCAGAATTTCAAACTGAAAATTCAAGGACATTTTTTTAAATCTACAAAAAAAATTACCAGGTTGAATCCAATGGAAAAATAGAGGATGCAACAGCTTTTCAACATGTATGAGGTAGCTAAGCAGCCTCCTTCACCTTTAACTTTTTAAAAATGTATCATCTTGCTGTAAGTATACCATATTCTTTGCAAATTAAAGGCTTCCCCTGCATCTCCTGAAATAGCAAAGTGACCAAGTGACACCCTATCTCATGGGTGTCAAACCTGCTGCGTCACATTGCCGTCACATGATGTTTTGCATTGTTTTCCCATTTGTGGAGCTGGTGTGGTTATACATGATGCATCCAGCCCACGGGGCCCCAGTTTGACACCCCTGCATCTGCAAAGAATCTGTATTCAACAAAATAGCACCTTTTGTAGGCATGCCATTAAAGAAAAATGAAAGTTATCTTGTACATTTTAGAAAGTAGGACAACCCATGTCTGATCCCCTTGAGGTATTTCCCATGTTGATTATTCTGTGACCTAAACATGCATAACACCCTCAGCTATGAGGTGGTTGGTTTTATTTTGACTTGGATGATCAGTAAATCTAGCTGTATGGTTTGTATACAATGGTTTTGGACAATATGGTGTGCAAGCTCAGTCAAATACTATATATCTTATTGAATAAGCGAAGCCATGGGTAAAGAAACCATATACAAGCAAACTTTTAGAACTTTTAACTCTCAATTAATGTTTTGATTGGGGTTAACTTGAGAAACATACAGAGTTCAAAACTTTGTAAACTTCTCTAGTAAGTTGCATGCAATTCTGCCATCTTCTCCAGTGTTGCTTGCAAACCATGCCCAGAGACTAGAAGAGTAAAAGCACCCTTAGATTTTTAAAATGCTTTACCAGGTGCTGTGTATTAAAACAATATATAATAAGCAATGCAGTTTAGATAAAATCATCCTTGTCTATATAATTATGGAAATATTTTGTGGCTCAAATTTCAGACCATGAAGATCTTATTCACAGTCTTCTTAGGCATGAATCTCATTGTTATATTTTATTCTCTTTTTAATGCCCAATTCTACTTAACATATATTTTAATGGCTATGAGGGAAAGATTCTTGGAGGATCTATGGTTGCTAGGAAACTGTTGCCTCAGTTGTGCAGATATTCTACACTGCGCATATTATTCTGCATCAGATTTTATTGTGGTTTGGCAGCCTTAGAAAACAGAGGTTGGTTTTACATTTTTTCCAGGGAGATGTTGGATGGATTTTACAATACAGATTATTTACAATAGAAATGCCTGAAATATCATCATTATGAAAATCTAGTGTCACTGTTTTATAATCCCAGACTAATACTCTCCATCTGACTGATCTAAATCTTCAAAACTTAAAGCAGTGTGATTCAAGGGGCAAAAATAGATGGGGAAGGGAAGACTGGACCAAATACATGGGAGGTGATTGCTCAAAAGAAGTACACTGAAGTGGTCTGGTTCCAAGGACCCAAGGAGTGAGGGAACTGCTGAATAACTATAGAAAGGAAAGCGATTGAATTGAGGGGAAGGACTAGATCAGAGGTCGCAACCCACAGCTTTGGAGCCGCATGTGGCTCTTTCATCCCTTTGCTGCAACTTCCTGTCATCAGTCAGCGGCACAACTTTGAGAGGAACTTCCAGTTAGGGGGAGGGAAGCATGGTGCACCAGTGGGAGACTCAATGGCAAGGGGCGTGTTTTCTGGTTGGCTCCACAATTGATATGGCTTTTGGTTAGGACAGGTAAAGGAAAAAGCACACCGTGCTAGGAGGAGACTCTATGGTGAAGGAACCAGATTTCCAGTCAGCAGTGGTAAAAGGATACTGTGCTAGAAGGAGACTCAATGGTAGAATAATTGGACTTCTGGTCAGCTCCAGAATTGAACAGGGGGCTTCTGGTTAGGACCTTTGTGGCTCTTTGAGTATTTAAGGTTGTGTATATACTGTATATTTTCCCAGATGTTCATTAGCCTGGCCAAGTGCTCTATCAGTTGGATATTAAGTACATTCTTAACATCCACCTAATGTCCCAAAAATATAAACCAGTTTTTCAACTATGTAATTAAACTTCTTGAATCAAAGTGTATTGGATTACAACAATTATTCAGGAGCTGTAGCAAAAGGGCAGGGGTACAGTCAGCAGAATTTTGCTCTTTGTGCCATGCATCAAGTTTCGGCTAACCTTGGAAGCAAATAAACCCCAATCCTCCCAGTGTGTCATGGAGAATTATTCATGAGTCTACTTTGCCAGCTCAAAATGTTTTAGTTTAATTAATCTTTAAAGCAACATCTTAGTATTACCAGAAGCCAGCATCTTGTAAATTGTTTTATCCACATTAACAAATGCAATATTGGTCAATTTGTTCTTCAGGGATCTCAATAATCTCTAAACAAACAAATGTTGCTTATTGTTAAATCTTAAGTGGAAAGTTTGCAAAATCCTATTCAGATATTTTCACAGGAGAAGATGAAAAGAATCAGGAACCAAAACAACTCCATAAGTTTTCCCTATTTATATAATATAATATAACGTAAAAGATATCCTTTTATTCAATAAAATGATTTCATTCATGATTCTTGTGCTTTCAAAAATACTTGAGTGATTGGAACATTTTCTGTATGTTTTCTACTTCTGGTCTTTATAAAGGCAAGGGTGGTAGGGAGAAATAAAGCCAACTGTTTTATGCATTTAAGAGGTGTCATTATGGATGATATCCTTATTTGCCAGTTCTAATTTACTGTTAAGAGATCCAGTTTGGCATAATGATTAAGGCATGAGACTAAAAACCATAAGACTGTGAGTTCTAGTTCCATCAAGCACATAGCCATCTGGCTTTCTTTGGACCAGTCATTCTCTCTCTCACAGCCCTAGGAAGGAGCAATGGCAATTCACTTCCAGTATTGAGCTTCAAGGTTTAGTGACCGTGATCTAGACAACAGATTTTCTGCTATTTCACTGGCAATTTTAGAGTCAAGGTGAAAACCAGGCCACACGGAACTGGGTTCCTATTTTTATAGTAAGGTATCCTGACTGCTATCTATAAATACATTTTCAAAATCTTGGCAAGAAGACTACAAGAGGGTTTTCAGATAATTGCCAAGCATTAAAACTAGTAATAATCTACTGTTATTATTCCTTACTGGTAACCATGTTTTCATGAGTTATTTAGGGATGAAGAAGAAGGATAATCACTTAATGCTTTTTTTCTTAGCCTTTTATAAGTATAATTTATTTCATGAGTGTATATTATGCTTGAAAACCATTCAGTTTCAATTTTGATGTTCCAAGATTGAAGTGTGCTTCTTTTAGAAATGTCTTAAATCCTAAGTGATTTTGACTCAAATAGCTGCTTTGAGGGCTTTATTAAAAATAAGATTAGATTAGATTATTAAATTAGATTAGATTAGATTAGATTTTTTTCTCTTTATATCTAGTTTAAATACATTCTAAATGAAAGTCAGTTTGGTTGGGTGGTTGAAGTGTCAGGCTAGAAAATTGTCCCACCTTGGGCATGAAGCAAACTAGATAACCTCAGGCCAGTCACTTTCTCTCAGCCCTAGGAGGGAAGCAATGGCAAACCATTTCAGAAAAAAACTTATCCAAGACTTTCTTGGCTGCCTCCAAGAATATCACACAAATGGAGGGCGGGGGAATATTCTAAATACATCCTAAAATCACATAGCTATGGAGAAGGCTTCTGAGCTGGTTTTCCTGTATGGCATAATAAAATTGTTTACAATTTTTCAGACAAACTGGACAATGGATTCCTTGACCTTATTTGCAAAAGTAAGTGTTCCATCTGGAAAAACGCGAAGTAGACCGGGTTCCAACAGTAAAAGTCTTTATTTCAACAGTTAAGTGAAAACGGAACAGTTTGGCTCTTGCCGCAGCAGCCTTTATATATGGCTTGCCTGCCGGCTTGTAGCCAATGACGGTTACTTGGTTTTGCCGCCTTTTGGCAGCTCTTTTGGATTGGTTCCTAGTGAACCAATCCCTATGCTGGCTTTTCTAGCCAATCACAATCGAGGATTTGGAGTAAACTATTTTACACAGAACACCCCTCCCCCCTTGATTTAGTCCTACGTGGTGACGTAGTCGCGCAGGTAAGTGGGGCTTCTTCTGATTTTACTGGACTTGCGCAGTTCATTTTTGCTGGAGACTTCAACCGGTTCGGATGGGGTTTCTGTCTCTCCGGCTCTTTTCCATGGAACCGCCTAGAAGGGTGAGTCGGCCATTTTGCTACCGCTTGAGTTTCTCAGGCCGGTGGTTTTGCCGCTCCCTCCTGGTTTCTCCGGACAGGTCGAGCTGGCTTGGCTGGCCCCTTCGTCTGGATTATTTTCGCAAGTCTCATCTAACCGTAAGTTTCCTTTTTGCTCTTTTTGATTGGTTAGATGTTCTGGGTTTATTTTTAAAAGTTCTTTATTATTTTCTTGTATTTCCACCCCTTCTTTGGTTTTGTTTTCGTCGATTTTTATTTTTTGTGGTTGTGCGTTGTATTTCTTTCAATGTTTCGGGAACAAAGCTGGTCTATGTGCCGCTTCCATTCCCTGCCATCATCTACGGTTAGTCGGTAGGACCGGGAGCCTGTGAGTTGTGTGATTGTGGCTGGAAGCTATAGGGGGTCCCCTGTAAAATTTTTTGCGTAGACTAGGTCGCTGATTTTAAATGTTCGGCAACAGTTGGAGGAGTCGGGGGGTCTTTCCAACGTGTAATTTGGGTGCAACCTGTCTAATTGTGACCTAAGTTTTCTTCACATTAATAACTCTGCTGGGCTTTTGTTGGTTACGGTGCTGGGTGTGATATGTTGGAGGGTGAGTAGACGGTTGATTTTATCCTGGACATCCCCAAGGTCCATTTTCTCTTAACCCTCTTTGGTAAACCTGACCATTCTCTCCGCCCTACCATTTGCTGCCGGGTGGGCCGGCGCGATCAGTGCATGGCGTATACCTAGGGAGGCTAGGTATTGTTCAAATTGGATGGCGGTTAATTGTGGCCCGTTGTCGGACACTAGGATGTCCGGCAATCCATGGGTTGCAAAAAGTTTGTTAAGTTGTTTAATGACCGCCTCAGTTGTCATAGATGACATTACTACAACCTCCAGCCAATTTGAGTATGCATCTACGACAATTAAAAAGGTATGTCCCCTAGTAGGACCCGCGAAATCAATGTGGATCCGAGACCAGGGGCCTCGTGGAGTCTCCCAGTCCCTTATGGGTGCTTGTGGTGGGGAAGGCCTGGTTTTCTGACATTTAGTGCAAGTGGCAACCCAATATCCAATATCTTTATCTAAACCAGGCCACCAGACATAGCTTCTAGCGAGGCTTTTCATTTTTACGATACCAGGGTGGCCTTCGTGAAGCATACCCAACACCCTAGTCTGTAGTTTAGGAGGGATTACTACCCGATCACCCCACAATAAACAACCTTTTTGAATTGAGAGTTCGGTTTGTCTGGTCCAGAAAGGTTTAAAGTTTTCAGTTTTTTGGTTTTCCGGCCAGCCTTTACCTACCCAGTTTAATATGCGGGCAGTCACTGGGTCCTTTGCGGTGGCTCTGGCAATATCGTTTGCAGATATTGGTAGTTCGGGGCATATTTCTATTTGCAGGGTTGTCATTGTTGGCGCCGGGTCTTCCTCCGTCGTCGGCAGCGGTGCTCTGCTTAATGCGTCTGCATGGGAGATTTGCTTCCCGGGTCGATGTGTCAATGTGTAAGAGTATGCTGCAAGGAATTCTGATCATCTAGTCATCCATGGGGATAAAATGTTCTGTGTAGGCTTGTTTCCCACCAGAATTCCTAGCAACGGTTTGTGGTCTGTTACAATCAAAAATGTTCTTCCATAAAGGTATTCGTGAAAACATTTCACTCCGGCGACAATTGCCAGGGCTTCTCTGTCTAGTTGACTATAGTTATGTTTTGTTTTAGACAGAGTCTTTGAGTAATAAGCGATGGGTGCCTGTCTCCCATCTGGCAATTGGTGGCTCAGGATGGCACCGACTCCAAACGGTGAAGCGTTGTAGGTTACTGTCAATTGAAGTGTGTTACTAAACTGGATAAGAATGGTGTTTGATGTTGATAAATTTTTTATTTTCTGGAATGCTTTTTGCTCTCTATGACCCCAAGTCCAATTAGTTTTCTTTTCCAGCAAATGGTGTAATAGTTCCGCTATTGTTGCTTTGTGGGGGAGGAATACGTTATAGAAATTTATTAGACCCCAAAATGCCTGCAATTCCATTTTGATTTTTGGCTGTGGTGCATCTTTAATGGCTTTGACTTTTTTTTCAGTAGGGTGTATACCCTCTCCGTCAATTAAGTAGCCCAGAAATTCGACGCGATCAGTCATTAAGCAGCATTTTTCTTTTTTAACTTTCAGACCGGATTCCCTAAATATTGTTAGTACATTTCTTAGTCTTTTTTCTAGTTGGGTCGTATCTTTAGCCAAAATCAGGACATCATCAAAATATGGTACGACCCCTTTTATTCCATTTAATAGGCATTCCATGAGGCTTTGGAAAACACCTGGGGCCACACTCACTCCAAACTGAAGTCTGTTACACTTGAATGCCCCTTTGTGAGTCACTAGCCTCAGCTGTTAAGGGGTCTACTGGAAGCTGTTGGTAAGCTTGTGCTAGAACTAGTTTAGCAAAAAATTTTCCTCCCCCGAGTGAGTGTAGCAAATGTTGTACGACTGGCACCGGGTATGCGCTTTGTTGCAGCGCATGGTTCAGGGTAGCCTTGTAATCTCTGCAGATGCGTACCGACCCATCAGGTTTAACCGGTGTTACTATTGGCGTCTCCCATTTAGCATGGTCAACAGGTTCCAAAACCCCTTGGTCAATTAATTTATTCAATTGTTCCTCTATTTTTGCTTTTAATGCAAAGGGAACTTGTCTGGCCTTTAATCTTCTAGGGGCCACCTGGGGGGTCTAAGCTAAAGGAAATTGGGGTCCCCTGATACCTGCCTAGGGAGCCATCGAAAACATCCTGGAACTCGTGGATCAGGTTTTCTTCCCAGTTGGTTGCGGCCACTCAGTCTACTCCGGTCATTCCAATGCCCAATGGTGCGAACCATTCGATGCCCAGGAGGCTGGGTCGGTCTTGGTCGACTATTGTCAGAGGCAGGACTTCGACATGCTGCTTGTAAGTGACTCGGAAATGTCCTAGACCTACCACAGGGATTCGATTCCCTTGGTAGTCCTTCAGAGTTAATTTTTGTTTCTGGAGCTCTTTTAGTTTAATATTTGGGACCAGTTGTCTGATTGTGTCCCATGACAACATTGACAGGAAAGACCCTGAATCGACCTCCATCTCACAGGGGCTGCCTTTGATTTTTACGATGATTTTAACTTTTTTTCCGCTTTCCGTCTGAGTGCTTCTGATAGTGACAGTTTGATGGGTCTTTTCTCGGTTACTGGCTCATTTGTTGCGCTCCCACTTTCTCTTGGCTTGTTTCAATTCAGCTTGTGGGGGAGAGTCACTGCGTCTGTTAGGGCTGTTATTTTTTCAATTCCTACAGACCTTCTCGATGGGTCCCCTTTTCTTACAAGCCCTGCAGATGGCATCAAGGAATCTGCAATCGGCTCGAGGGTGGTTTCCTCCGCAACCGGCGCTTTCCCGCCAGTTTCTTTTTTCGCGCCTTTTTTTGTTGGCGTATAGGCGGTGGACCTCATCGTCTTCCTCTCCAGATTCTGATGTCTTGTCAAAATCTTCATGGTGTGTGGTGGCGGGAAATTGCTTCTTCCCTCTGGTTAGGCTCGTTTCGTCGTTGTTCACATTCATTTGTTTCATGGTGGCCTCTGACTTTTTCACGGCTTCTGCAGCTGTGGCTTCTGCGATTGCTTCAACCATGGTTATGTTGGGTTTATTTAGCAATTTACTTTGTAAATTAGAGTCTTTTAAACCCAATACTACTCGATCTCGCATGGCTTCATCTAAGTTCAGAAACTCACAAGCTCCGCCCAGTTGTCGGAGGGCTGCCACAAAATCAGCGATGGTCTCGCCTTCTTTTTGGTCCCTTCGGTAGAATTCGTGCCGTTTGATGAGATTTGACACCACTGGTGCGTAATGAGCCTTCAACATTCGCTGGAGTTCGGGCCAGGTCATTTGTTTTACGTCTCTGGGCTTCACCAATACCTTGGCCATTTTGAATATCATTAATATGCGTTAAGACAGCCCTCTTATGCTGGTCTGAGATCTCTTCCATCTTGTTACTTTCTAAGTACATTTGGAAACGGTCTACGTAGGATTCCCAATCTTCTTCATTGGGGTTGAAGGGTGTGGGCGGTGCATTATTTCCGGCCATCGCTTCAAGCCTGGGTTTCAATTCGCCGCGTGCACAGTCTCACATTTTAGAACAATCCCATCCTCGTCACCAGTGTTACGGCCGGAAAAACATGAGGTAGACCGGGTTCCAACAGTAAAAGTCTTTATTTCAACAGTTAAGTGAAAACGGAACAGTTTGGCTCTTGCCGCGGCAGCCTTTATATACGGCTTGCCTGCCGGCTTGTAGCCAATGACGGTTACTTGGTTTTGCCGCCTTTTGGCAGCTCTTTTGGATTGGTTCCTAGTGAACCAATCCCTATGCTGGCTTTTCTAGCCAATCACAATCGAGGATTTGGAGTAAACTATTTTATACAGAATAGTAAGGGTGTCACTACAACATTATGTTTTTATAGTATTTTTACCCTACATTGGAAAAATAAGAAAACTATATCCTGGAAGAATATCCACGTAGTTCATTATTGACTGGAGACAGAGATTGTGGCAGATCCTGACACTGACTAGGTTGCAGATTGGTACAGAGACTTTCAGGAAGCCAACATGGGAGTGTTTCTGACAAAGAAGATTGGCTTTTCCTCATAGGGTCACACATATGGTTCAAATACACGTCCATAACACTTGAAGTCTTATTACTAGATCATTGTAATTTTGTCTGCTGAACATATGAGTGGAGTCACCTGCTGTTTTTGATTTAGATAATCATAAAATAAGTAATTTTAAAATTGTAACCACTTATTTAAATCTCTGGAAGTACAGAGTGTACTTACCACTCTGCACTGAAAAATTGGGATATTTTTGCATTTGGAAGTTACCACTAGTGTAGGGTGCAGCAGTTCTTGGGGCACCAAGAATAGCCTGTGTAACACAATGCTCCAAGAGCTGCATTGGTTGCCAGTCTGCTTCCAGATTACAACTCAAGATGCTGGGAATCACCTTTAAAGCCCTTCATGGCATGGATCCAGATTACTTGAAGGATCATCTCATCACACTAAGATTTGCCAGCCCCACCCAAGCTGGCAGAAGAGGAGTGATGTGAGCTTCCTTCGGTCTGAGTATTTTGGCAGGCAGGGTCCAGGAGAAGGCTGTTGCACCTGCCCTTTGGAAAATTTTGCCCCTCGGAGTGAAGTTGGCTCCATCCCTCCTGACATTCTATAAGACCCTAAAGCTACCAGTTGGCTTGGGGCTCCAATGGAGCAACAATGGAAGTGGTCGATCAATTAACAACTGATCCCACTCTTCCAATCTTTTAATTGTGTCTTTGTATTTGGCTGTGTGTAGTAATTTATTTATGCTTTTATCTTTGTACAGTTTTTATTTTTTATGATTGTAAACTGCCCAGAGCTACCCTGAGGTAAGATGTGCAGCCCATACATTTTATAAATAAACAAAAATAAATCAGTAAATTTGGACTTTTCACCATTTTTATGTTCAGGCTAACACTGAAGTTAAAAAGGAAGAAGAAACAGAAACTAAGGTCTAATTGGGGGAGGGGGAATCACAGGTCTCATGTGGTGATTGGAGTTGCCTCCATTGGGTTCAGTGGTGTCTGCTAGTTAGTGTGTTCATTTAACTGGTAACTTATATTGAATTTAGTCAATAATCTTTGGCCGATTGAAATGTTAGCTTGTGATTAGAAATGCAAACCTTAATGCTAAGTGGAACTGCTTGAAAGTAGCAGCATAAAGTGCAAATTGCATTTTCTTTTTTAAAAGGTCTCTGTAGCCTCAGTTTGATTTATTTTGCCTGTTCCCTCTCTTCCATTGTGCTAAGTATGAAAAACAGTAGTAAAACCGCAATTGTTGCTGTCCTTACTGTAGTCTTTTGACGTTTATTCCAGGGCTCCTACCAATTATATCATCATCAGCCTTGCTCCAAAGTAAATTCTGTGCTCACCTGCATTCCCTCTTCACATGCCCTGCTGCCAAAACCATAGTTCCACATATGTCATTTTTTAAATGCAGAGGGGCACTGAACTGCCAGAGATTTAAATAGCAGGTAAAATGTTTATAATTCTGATTTAAACCAGAAACAGTACACGGTTTCCTGGTGAGCATGTTTTTTTTTTTTCCAGAGCTCATCTTTCTGGCCCTTACATCACATGGCTTTGTACAAATGCACATACTCTTCAGAGCAGAGCAAAGCAGCATTGGCAACAGCCGGTGCTGCTGAATCATTGACAACTTCAACCTTAACCATCTTCTCGTGCTTGCCTTGACAACTAGTCTACTGAACTGCAATTGGATGAAACCCCTCTCTAAAAATAGCATCGCATATTCACTGAGTGTTCCTTTGGCTTTGCCTCCCCCCTCCTCCTTTATGGGAGTATGTGCAGGAAGGAGGGAAAATAACAGGAAGGAGGGGAAGATATGACACCTGTGAGGAGCCAACAATCATTTTAATAAATATGGGATGCTTTTGACAAGAAATCTCTGGAGACATATTTCAATATCTATTTTGCAATCTTAACAGTTACCCATTTTGTATGGGGGTTAGAACTGACTCTTACGTTTACAAAGAATGACCTGGAGAGAGAAATGCTAAGCCACATAGCAGCCTGAATCAGGATAGGGGGATGAAGGGAGATGTAAAGAGATTTCTTTTATAACCCTTTGATG
This sequence comes from Laticauda colubrina, assembly GCA_015471245.1. Lineage (NCBI taxonomy): Eukaryota > Metazoa > Chordata > Lepidosauria > Squamata > Elapidae > Laticauda > Laticauda colubrina. Next base: position 6,707,468 of record BLBF01000005.1, read on the forward strand.
ACACAAATATAAGTCAGGCCCGATGTTGCCTTTAACTTGAGCTGTATTCATTGCAATACCGCATTCAGCACAGCTCCATGGTTTTGTAGGGGGAAAAAATGAAGGGAAGAGAAATAAAAATAATTTTAAAATAGTAAAAGGGATTTCTGGTGAAACTCTTTATAGATGATAGCAATCTCCTTGATATCAATTCATTCCATCCAATATTTTGATTAGAAGAAGTGATATGAATTTGGAGGATGGAAAGAACATAAAATGAGGTGGCACATCTAGCAAATCATATCTTTATATGAATGCTTTATTGACTGTCTTTAAAGGTTACTTTATAATAAGATAGTCCATGCTGATTCAAATCATCATTTATTCTTCGACAAAAAGCAGAATATAGAGTCTGTTTAAGGGTTATTATTCGCTATATTCATCATTTACAGTTTGCAGCACAATCCTATCCGAGTTATTACCCAGGGGGGAATCAGCCTACAGTGTTCAATGAGTCTTACTCCCTAGAAATTGTTTAAGGAACTCAGACATAAATATCCCCAAATGTATTCCCAACAAGTGTGAGGAATAGCTCAAATTGTTCCATGTTGTGGCAAACAAGACATTTGTTCAAAAGGAAAGCTTTCATCATCATGAGCTCATGATGGATATAACTGAGCCTAGGTATCAACTCAAATGTTTAGGTTAACATTTTTTGTTTGGCTGACAAAAATAATCTGAACTTACATCTTTTTAAAAAAGATGTTAGATAACCATTTTTATGAAGTGGTGTAAGGTTTCTTGACTAAGCAGACGGTTGGACTAGAACAGAGGTTGCCAACCAGTGGTCCAGGGACCACTGTTGGTCCGTGAGAAAATTTTGGTTGTTCGCAGCCCACTCGTATCTACAATAGGGGTGATACTGGTGGTAGATAGACTGATGCGCGCTGGGAGGAAGGATAGTACGCAGGAGATTGCGGCATCGGAGCCCTTCCCAGGTGTTCCCTGGCTTGCGAGGGGAAGGCTTCATCTCCCACAGCCTCCCCTCAGGAGCTACAAAGCACTCGCGACCTTCTGGCAGCTACCAAGCCTTCTCCCACCATGCTTCTCTTCCTCCTTGTCAAAAGTGCTCACACACCCAGTGGGAAGGAGGAGGCTTGGTGGGTGCCAGAGAGGTGATGAGTGCTTTGCAGCTCCTGAGGGGAGGGGTTGAGCCCCCCCCTCACAACATCTTCACCTGAGGGCATCGATGACAGCCACTTCCTGTGGCTCAGGAGGTCCTTCCCACTGCTGCATGGAGACAGGAGACAGCAGCCATGACACGGGTTTGCTCGGGAAATTGCCCCACCTCCTTGCCAGCCATCTGGTCTTCAGCACGTGGCTCCTTGGCCTCTGGACATCAGATTTCCACTACCCAGCACAATTCAGAGGTCCTTTCCCCCCACCCCACCCTTGGAAACAGAAAGGGGGGGAAGAGAGAGACAAGGCACACACACGCATGCACACACACACACACACACAGAGGGAGGGAGGGAGGGAGAAAGAGAAGGAGGGAGAAAGGGAGAAAGAGAATGGGGGAAACAGAGAGAGGGGGAAATATATATATTTGTTTTTTTAAGCTTTCGTGGGTACTTACATGTGTGCTGTTTAGCTTCCCTCATGTATTATCCCACGTCATTGTAGTGTTGTTCAAGTTGTAGCAACGTTTCAGCAGAATCTCATCTGCCATCATCAGGCTTCTGTATGGATGTGTGCCTCACAGCTTTTGGTTTCAAATTCGAGGCTGGTCCATTCTGATTGGCTAGGAGCCTGGGTCTGTGTTCACTGGACTTGGAGTTTGATTGATTGGTGTTTCTGGTTTCTTCTGTCTGTTTTGTGGCTTTGATTGGCTGGCAACACTCTGTTCTTGTGTTGGAGGCTTTCAGTGCAGCTTGGCTTTGTGTGAAAGGATGGCTGCTATTCATCAGCAAGCTAGGTTTCACCTGGGTGCCTGGTGGGGGGGTGTTTGAGTTGGAGGCATCAGAGGGAGTCTGTCTGTGCTCAGGTGTTTGTCTGTTTTGTGGCATGGAGATCTTTCTATTTGAGAGTGCAGGCTTCCAAATGATTGACAGTCTGCTGGAATCATCTCTTCTATTCATGCTTTCAGGTCTTTTTTCAATCTCTATGGCTTCTCTGATGATTCTGTGGCTGGGGTTTTCTATAGTGGCTAGGGTTTTAGTGCCATTGAAGTTGATGTTGTGACCTGTGGTTTTCATGTGTTGGACTAGTGAGGAGGTGTGTTCCAGCTTTTTTACTGCATTTTTGTGTTCATCTAGGTGGGTACTTATTCTTCTATTGGTCTGTCCAATGTATGTGGCCGGGCATGATGCACGGGGAACTTCGTATATGCCTTGGTTTTTCAGGTCAATTTTATCTTTGGGGTTTCTCAGGATGGCTGCTATTTTTTTGTCTCTTTTGAAGGCAGTCTTGATGTGATGCCTGTGTAGTATCTTGCTGATTTTATCTGTAGTACCTCTTTTGTAGGGCAAGACAGCTGTTCCATAGGTCTGTTGGTTTTCTAGGTCTCTGTTATGTCTTGGTGTGTTTTTGTGGATCAAGTTGGTGATTTTGTTTTTTTGGGAAGCCATTGGCTCTCAATACTTCAGTCAGGGTGCATAGTTCAGTCTTTATATGTGTCTTGTCTGCCAGGCGTTTGGTTCTGGTAATTAGTGTTTTCACCACGGAATTTATCTGTGCTGGGTGGTGGTGGGATTGGGCGTTGAGGTAGCGGTTGGTGTGTGTTTTCTTTTGGTATATGGTGTGTCCCAGTGTGCCATCTGTTCTTTTGTAGACTAATACATCTAGAAATGGTAGTTGTTTGTTTATTTCCATTTCCATGGTGAACTTGATTTTGGGGTGTGTGTTGTTTAGGTGTGTTAGGAAATTGTTTAGGTTTTCTTTTCCATGGGGCCAAATCACAAATGTGTCATCGATGTATCTTAGCCATAGTTTGGGTTTGTGGGTGGCATTAGCCATGGCTCTGGATTCGAATTCTTCCATGAACAGGTTTGCAATGACGGGTGACAGTGGTGATCCCATAGGGGCTCCTTCAATTTGCTTGTATCTTTGTTCTTTGTATATGAAATATGTGTTGGTTATGCTGTTCAGCTTCCTTCGGGTATTATCCCACGTCATTGTAGTGCTGTTAAAGTTGTAGCAACGTTTCAGCAGAATCTCATCTGCCATCATCAGGCTTCTGTATGGACGTGGGTCTCACAGCTTCTAGTTTCAAATTCAAGGCTGGTCTATTCTGATTGGCTAGGAGTCTGGGTCTGGGTTCACTGGAGTTGGAGTTTGATTGATTGGTGTTTCTGGTTTCTTCTGTCTGTTTTGTGGCTTTGATTGGCTGGCAACACTCTGTTCCTGTGTTGGAGGCTTTCAGTGCAGCTTGGCTTCATGTGAAAGGACGGCTGCTATCCATAAGAAAGCTAGGTTTCACCTGGGTGCCTGGTGGGGGGGGTGTTTGAGTTGGAGGCATCAGAGGAAGTCTGTTTGTGCTCAGGTATTTGTCTGGTTTGTGGCATGGAGATCTTTCTATTTGAGAGTGCAGGCTTCCAAATGATTGACAGTCTGCTGGAATCATCTCTTCTATTCATGCTTTCAGGTCTTTTCTCAATCTCTATGGCTTCTCTGATGATTCTGTGGCTGGGGTTTTCTACAGTGGCTAGAGTTTTAGTGCCATTGAAGTTGATGTTGTGACCTGTGGTTTTCATGTGTTGGACCAGTGAGGAGGTGTGTTCCAGCTTTTTTACTGCATTTTTGTGTTCATCCAGGTGGGTACTTATTCTTCTATTGGTCTGTCCAATGTATGTGGCCGGACATGATGCACAGGGAACTTCGTATATGCCTTGGTTTTCCAGGTCAATTTTGTCTTTGGGGTTTCTAAGGATGGCTGCTATTTTTTTGTCTCTTTTGAAGGCAGTCTTGATGTGATGCCTGTGTAGTATCTTACTGATTTTATCTGTAGTACCTCTTATGTAGGGCAGGACAGCTGTTCCATAGGTCTGTTCATCTTCTAGGTTTCTGTTATGCCTTGGTGTGTTTTTGTGGATCAAGCTGGTGATTTTGTTTTTGTGGAAGCTATTGGCTGTCAATACTTTAGTCAGGGTGCATAGTTCAGTCTTTATATGTGTCTTGTCTGCCAGGTGTTTGGTTCTGGTAACTAGTGTTTTAGCCACGGAATTTATCTGTGCTGGGTGGTGGTGGGATTGGGCGTTGAGGTAGCAGTTGGTGTGTATTTTCTTCTGGTATATGGTGTGTCCCAGTGTGCCATCTGTTCTTTTGTAGATTAGTACATCTAGTAATGGTAGTTTTTTGTTTATTTCCGTTTCCATGGTGAACTTGATTTTGGGGTATGTGCTGTTTAAGTGTGTTAGGAAATTGTTTAGGTTTCTTTTCCATGGGGCCAAATCACAAATGTGTCATCGATGTATCTTAGCCATAGTTTGGGTTTGTGAGTGGCATTAGCCAGGGCTCTGGATTCGAATTCTTCCATGAACAGGTTTGCAATGACAGGTGACAGTGGTGATCCCATAGAGGCTCCTTCAATTTGCTTGTATCTTTGTCCTTTATATATGAAATATGTGTTGGTTAGGCAGTGTTCTGTTAGTTCCATGAGGTCTTTAGCTGGTTGGTATTTATTTTTGATGATTTCAAGAGTTTCTTTTATCGGGACTTGAGTGAATAGTGAAACCATGTCGAAACGTACAAGCAGATCTTCTTGTTCTACGTGTAGATCTTTGATCATTTCTAAGAAGTGGTATGAGTTTTGTACATATGAAGCTGCGGTTTCAGCATGGGGCTGTAGTTGTTTTGCTAAGTATTTAGCTAGCTTTTGTAATGATGCTCCTATCGAGCTGATTATGGGTCTGAGAGGTATGCCTTCTTTTTGTATTTTTGGGAGGCCGTATAATTTGGGGCATCTAGAAGATTTTTCTCTTGGGATGATCATCTGTTGGATTTCTTTGCTTATCTGGCTGGTTATAATTTTCTTCTTGGTTATTTTTTCTAGATATGTGGTTGGGTCTGTGTTTATAGGTTTGTATGTGGAGTCTTGGAGTAGGTCTGTCAATTTTGTTTCATAGTCTTAATTATCTTCATACTCATCTAGAAAATCTATCTATATATATGTTTTTTTAAGCTTTCGCGGGTACTTACATGTGTGCTGTTTAGCTTCCTTCGGGTATTATCCCACGTCATTGTAGTGCTGTTAAAGCTGAAACGTTGCTACAACTTTAACAGCACTACAATGACGTGGGATAATACCCGAAGGAAGCTAAACAGCACACACACACACACACACACACACACACACACACACACA
>BLBF01000005.1:6712908-6727326 GCA_015471245.1 Laticauda colubrina
TAAACAAGAGTGCATTTTGCCCCCGCTATAATATAATAATTCTATTAATGCAACGGCCAAGGCCTTATGAAAGGAAGAGTCTAAACTTTCAACTGCATATATGAATATATATATACTTCCATACAGAAGCCTGATGATGGCAGATGAGATTCTGCTGAAACGTTGCTACAACTTTAACAGAACTACAATGATGTGGGATAATACCCAAAGGAAGCTAAACAGCACACATGTAAGTACCCGCGAAAACCTAAGAAAACATATATGTATATATATATATATATATATATATATATCCCGGTGTTTTTTTTTCTGTGGTAAACGGGTCCAAATGACTCTTTGAGTATTTAAGTTGCAAACACAGGCAGCAAGCTAAGTGCCTGAATGAGCCAGTGGGAGTCCAGGCGCTTCAGCAAGTGGCATGCTGGATTCATATTAGTTGTCCGTGGGATTTAAAATTATAAATTTAGTGGTCCATGAGGTCCAAAGGTTTGGAGACCCGTGGACAAGAAGACCTCCAAGATCCCTTCCAACTCTATACTATTCTATTCTAAAATGAAAATTTTCTGAAATATTTGTGAAAACAGGATTAGAATTCACAGTCTCCCAGTTACTAGTCTCTTGCCTTAACTACTAAACTTAATTGGCTCTCTACTTAATTTATGTTTTATGTATTTTTATCATTTATTACATTTATACACTGCCTAACTTCAGGATACTGTGGGAAGTTCACAGAGTAAAAACACAGAAAAAATAGCAATAAAACAGCTTAAAAATAAAACCCAGATTAGAAAAAAGATGGCAAAAACAGACAGCAATAAAAACACAGACAATGCTACTCAGAAGGGACTGAGCTGGGCAAACAGCCCAGTCTTCAAGGCTCCCAAAACATTGGAAAGGTTGGAGTCACCCTGATCTTTGGAGGGAGGGGAGAATACCTCATTCCAAAGGGTAGCTGCTGCTACAAGATTGGTAGTATTTCATTCCTACCTTTATTTGTAAAGTAATCCTGCTACGGTTAGGGCTCAGATATCAATTTCTGGGTGTTATTTCTCCAGCTTTTTTCACAAAACCAACCTATTCTCTTTTCTTTTTGTATAATGCAGAGATTTTAATATAACTTCCTCTGTTTAATCATTATTACTTATGCGCATAGCTATAACTGTAGCTCTTCAGTTCAGCACCCTTAGAAACAAACCTTCGGAGAGTCTGCCTATGCAAGCGACATGCCATATTTGTAGTCTTGCTTAATAGGCCAACTCTGTCCTCTTGTCAGTTTTGTAAAATCCTATTTGCACAGTGCTTGCCAATCTTTCCATTTCTTAAAACCTAGTGATAAATCGGATAAATTGGATAGATCAGGATAACATCAAAAGATGAAAGGTCATATCTCAAGGATATAGGAAATTGTAAAAGGACACATTCAAGATGTCCAGATTTGCTCTGCCTGAAAAAAAATGTACCAGTTGTTTGAATAGAAACCTTTGTGCCTAAGTGACACAATGCAATTAAAAATAGTCCATATTCATAGCATAAATGTAATATCTCTACATTATGTTGCACACCTGCAGATGTTATTTAGTTTAAAGTTAATATTAAATAGAACTATGTACTAATTCATTGATTGTATAATCTTCTGTAATTCTGTTACTTCATCAGCCAATGTTATTCATAAATAATCTGTATCTTGTAAGGTCAAACTCAGCTGAATTTGCCACAAATGAATTATTTCAAAAAATATGTTTTTCAATTGTTCCCCATTATTTAATCCAGGTAAATAACATCTTAGTTTTTGTTCCACAAACAAAATTTAAGATCTACATAGATTAATATTTTAAATATATATGTGGAGGATTTTTTAACCCCTGATGGCACAGTGTTTAGAATGCACTATTGCAGACTAACTCTGCCTGCAGCCTAGAGTTTAATCCTGATAAGACTTAAAGTTGGCTCAGTCTTCCATCCAGCTCAGTAAAATGAAGACCCAGTTTGTTGGAGGCATTTTGCTGAAATTGTAAACTGCTCAGATAGTACTGTATCAAATATGGATACAGTATGGATCAAAGTGCTAATGTCATTTATATGATTTGTACAGTTGCCCATTTCACCAAATTACTCTAAGTTCTAATTTTCCCTGATAAAGTTCTGGTTTTCTCTGATAATAAAGTTGTATGTTATCCTTTTGACATTTATGAATTAAGAAGCCAGTCATAACCCTTGTACTGTAGGGTGACAAAAGATGCAAAAAAACTAAGATAAGAGTCAGCATAGACCACAGCTGGATACTGAATTAGGCAGAAGAGGCCCTTCCCAGTTTCTCAGACTACAACAGAGACAGGAGTGGTGGTGTACTTTTAAACTTATAAGATTCTACAAGTGCAGCTTTACAATAAAGTAGAATTAGTTCCTCTGGCCATGTTTCCTATCTGGTCTGCTCTGTAAAGCCAACATCAAACCTGCAAATATGAAAATACACTTCTCCCCCACCTGTCTTTTTTACAAACTGAGAAACTTAGGAGGGTCTCTTATGCAGCTTTTATCCCACCCACTACCCAGTTGTGAGCAACATTGTTTCTTATTGATTGATCTCTTTGCCGTATCTCCCAAGGTCTTTCCCATATACTGTTACATTCCCACATACCTTTGTTTGTTTGCATCTCGCCATCATTATTTTTACAAGTAACCTAATTTAGTGAACATATCCAACACACCTTTCTCCTCCTAAATGTCCATAGAGGTTCTCGGTCAATCATTGTCTCAAAGGTGCTTTTTAAAAAGGCAACTGAGCTAGTTTTTCTTTCCTTCAAGAAAGAAGATCTTTCACCTCCCAGTCCAAGAAACTTCATCAGTTGTGATGGTGAGGGAATGGAAGAGAAGAGAAGAGAGGAGAGGACAGGACAGGAGAGGAGAGGAGAGGAGAGGAGAGGAGAGGACAGGAGAAGAGAAGAGAAGAGAAGAGAAGAGAAGAGAAGAGAAGAGAAGAGAAGAGAAGAGAAGAGAAGAGAAGAGAAGAGGTAGTGACAGTTGAGACTGGATGGTGATGGTGGGGAGATGAATGGAAGGTTCTGATAGGGTGATGGAAGGCGGAATGGAATGATTGTGTTTGTTTGAAGTCGGCTAGTTGTTAGCAATCTCTCTGGGAGCTGTTGAGGCCACTTGGGTTTATTTATGCCCTCAGGATCACCTGAATCAGAGTGCAAATGGTTGTGAAATCTTCTTAGAATTGCTGAAAGGACTGCATTGTAGACATCAGATAGGTAGTGTCTTATTCCTCCCACTCTGGGAGGGTTGTTCAATTCTAACATAGATTGACTCTTTTAGCCCTCTTTCAAACCAATGGTCCCCCATCTGCAAAATGTGGAGTTTGCTATCTTCAAAAGAGTGACCTTGGTCTTTCAAATGCAAATGGACTGCTTAATCTTGTCCTGGTGGATCTGATCTCCTATGTTGTGCGATGTGCTTGTGAAGTGGTTGTTTTGTTTCATCAATGTACAGATCTGCATACCTCACTGCATTGTATGCATATTTGAGTCTGGGTGTTTTATCCTTGGGGTGGACATGCTTCTTCTTTATTGTATTCTTAGGCTTAAAGTGTAACACGTATGTTGTGTTGTGCGGTTTCTTGGATGGGAAGAGAAACATCTTCTTCAAGGAAAAAACAGTCCAGTTGCCTTTTTCAAAAAGCACCTTTGAGTCTTCTTCTTCCTACCAGTAATCTTTGACTTACAACCATAATTGAGCCCAAAATTTATGTTGCTAAGTGAGACATTTGTTAAGTGAGTTTTTCTCCATTTTACAACTTTTTTTGCCACAGTTGTTGTTAAATTAGTAACACAGTTGTTAATTGAATCTTGCTTCCTCATAGACTTTGCTTGTCAGAAGATCACAAAAGTTGTTCACATGATCTGGGGACACTGCAACGGTCATAAATATGAACCAGTTGCCAAGCAATTGTGTCATATAATATACTGTGTCATATAACATATGTGGGTATATTATATTAATTTATTTATTATTGGTCATGTTTATATCGTGTATATTGAATATGGTGACCCTTTGAGAGCTGCATGCAGTGAAATTTCATTTTAACTAATATGCCAATTAGTGTACATTTAAAGTGGCAATAAGTGTTTAATGGAAGATGGAATGTTCATATTAAAACATTTGTGTGTGTGTGTGTGTGTGTAAAGTGACAATAAAGTTATTTTTTGTCTAAGCATTCAAATATTAGTTCACATGACCATAAGAATACAGCAATGGCCATAAGTGTGAAAAATGGTCATAAGTTACTTTTTTTCAGTGACATTGTAAATTTGAATGGGTCACTAAATGAACTGTTGTCAGTTGAGGATTACCCCACAATAACAACCTTGTGAGGTGAGTTGGACTAAGAGGGAGTGACTGGCTCAAAGTCACCCAGCTGGGTTTCATGGCTAAGGCAGGAACTTGCTTTCTTGTTTTCTAGCCTGATGCCTTAATCACTACACCACTAGACTAGCTGTACTTATACGTGCTTCCAGTTTTTTTCTAAATATCAAGGGCCAACCTTGCTGCATTTGGTGGCTCTCTAATGTATTTGTTTAAATGAGACCCTTGACTGCTGCCCTAAAACATTGTCTTAATTTCATCACTGTGCTTGTTTTTTGTCCCAGGCCAGCTGCAAAGTTAGGATTATGATGACCCTTGTGGCCTGAGTTCGGTATAGTAAATCACATCATGTTGTGCAAAATTGCTGTATGGCTCCAGGGCTTGAAATATTAAAATATGGATTTCTTCATATTATACAGACATGATATGTGCTACAGCTATGTTGGGCAAAATGTGTGCTCTCAAATATTTCCCAGAGGATAGTCTGAAGACATACTTTGCTGAAGCTAAGCAGATCAGTACCTACTCAGCGTCTAAACACAAAACTACCCAGGAATACTACAAAGTCGAGAAATTAGATGACAGATCTAAGTTTGCAGATGACACAACAGTGATTGGTCTCATTCGAGACGACAAATCCGCATACAGACAGGAGGTTGTACAACTTGCCTCATGGTGTAACTGGAACCATCTGGAACTGAACACACTCAAAACTGTAGAAATGGTGGTACACTTTAGAAGAAACCCTCTTATACATCCACCTCTTACAATACTAGACAACGCAGAATCAACAGTAGAGACCTTCAAGTTTCTAGGTTATATCATATCTCAAGACTTAAAATGGACACCTAATATCAAAAACGTCATCAAAAAAGCACAACAAAGAATGTTCTTTCTGCGCCAACTCAGAAAGCTCAAACTGCCCAAGGAGCTGTTGATACAGTTCTACAGAGGAATTATTGAGTCTATCATCTGCACCTCCATAACTGTCTGGTTTGGTTCGGCAACAAAAGGACAGACACATACTTCAGAGGATAATTAGGACTGCAGAAAAAACAATTACTACCAACCTGCCTTCGATCGAGGACCTGTATACTGCACAAGTCAAAAAGAGAGCTGGGAAAATATTTACAGATCCCTCACATCCCTAATATAAACTGCTTCAACTCCTTCCCTCAAAACGATGCTATAGAGCACTGCACATCAGAACAACAAGACACAAGAACAGTTTTTTCCTGAAGGCCATCACTCTGCTAAACAAATAATTTCCTCAACACTGTCCAACTATTTACAAAGTCTGCGCTACTATTACTATTAATCTTCTCATCACTCCTTATCACCCATCCCCTCCCACTTGTGACTGTATGACTGTAACTTTGTCGCTTGTATCCTAACGATTTATATGGACTGTTTCCTAGTATGATTTGATTGCTTATTGTACCCTATAACTATTATTAAATGCTGTACCTTACGTTTCTTGACTCTTGACGAATGTATCTTTTCTTTTATGTATACAGAGAGCATTTGCACCAAGACAAATTCCTTGTGTGTCCAATCACACTTGGCCAATAACAGAATTCTAATTCTAATTAGAAAAGCCAAATCTGTAAAAATCAGATTCTTGTATATGAGATCTTATTATCTACCTCTGTGAAAATCAAGGCTGATTTGTGCATTCAGGGTAGACTTTTATCTATAAATGAATCATCATAATATTTCTGTAACATGCTTTTTAATGAAGCCAGCTCATCCATTCATCTATTCATCCAGCCTTCTGTTAAATCTAAATGTTTAAGAGACCAAGTGATGTGAATGCAGATGTGGAGCTGGTTCTGTGGACAACATATAGTTGACGCATTGTAGAAAATTCATCTACAAAAGGCTTTTAGCTTCCAGGGACCCTTAGATGTATCCAACCTTGATTTTCACCCCAAAATAGAAATGATTTAGAAGATTATTTTTGAAAATATCACCTTCTTTTCCTAAGCCAATTACAGTAATTGAATATATATGTTGCCTCAGCTTCCAATTTTCCTATTTTTCATGTGCAAGCTCTTATGTCAAACCTGCCAAGAAAACATTATAGTGCTATACCCAAAAGAGTGTTTGAGTACTCCACCCACTTCAGTGGAGTACTCAACTACTTATTGATTGTGTAAATTGATCAAATTGAGGGGAAAATCATTTGAATGGATATAAAAATATCATTTACCCCATGCAGACTCCAGTCTCTAATATTAGCACTGAATGATGAAGAAACATGTATAAGCCAGTTTGTAATTGAAGTCCTCAGGTTGCAATTTCTAAAAAGGTGTTCACTGTATCTAAAGTACTCATGTTTTGGTTTTCAAACTGGAGAGCTTTAGGAGTTAATTTTTCTGGACTTCACACTAAAAATCTCAATATCTGCTTCCAGAGGGACAGTTACACAATTTTCTGTTCTATTATTGTTCATTACTGAGCAATAGGAGGCCCTGTATAAATACCAGAAGTTATTATCTCAGTGCCTCATTTGTTCTTACAATGACCATGAGAGATTGAGAGAATTAGACTGACCAAAGGTCTTCTACTGAACACTATTGTTCATTGAGTTTTGAAATATACATTTTCCTAATTGCAGTTTAGGATTCCTTACACAATTTACCAAATATGCTACCTTACAATAGAAAAGCAAATTGAAATAAACTTATTTGATGCGTAGATATAAACTTTTGAGTTTTTGAGAGTGTTTTATTTATAGATGGGTCATCCAACATAGCAGTCAGTTCCATCATATCACTTCTTTCTGTAAGGAAAACAAATTAGTGATCTCAAAACCTTTCAGACTCCCAAGAACAATAGTTGATCCATTAAATGTAGCCTTATGAGCTATTAGACAATAACAAAACTCAGTTTGCTCCTCCATCAATAGGTTTGGCCACTCAAAGATATTGTCTGAGTTACTTAAGTTCTACACTTGTACAATAGATCTATACTACCTGGTATTGTCATGTTAAGATTTGCACCTGATAACTTTTGTTCACAAGCAACTTTATGTCTAAGCTTCTTTGCTATTGTCTAAGTTCCTTATAGAATAATGTGTTGGAGCACAATAAAATTTGATAGACATCTTTGAAAAAGCTAAAATCAGTGGAAAAGTAAGAGGTTCTTGGAAGTTGAATATTCATTTCTAACAATTTTTCACACACATACACACAGTAACTTGGAAAAATGGCAGTGTGAATGGACATGGTCAAATGCTGCATAACACTTACAGATTGTGGATTTGACTAGTGCATGGAATATTCCTTGTGTGTAATATCATCCCCATTTGGAAATTAGGCTTTCCTAAAGAACTATTGAGTCCTTGGAGGCTCTTTGAGCTTGGTTGCTTACTTGTAGACATTTCATTATCTGACTAGGTAACTATCCCTTCAGTGCTAGAAGGGAGTGGGGTTTGCTTTCTGTTTATGTACATTAGCTTGTCCTGTCAGTGTTGTTTTCTGCTTGGTAGTTCTTTAATTAGGCTATTGTTTACTGCTAGATTGAGAATAGTCTATAAACAGAGTGAAAATCCCATTCTCTTTCAGCAAACGTTACCCAGTCAAGTAATGAAATGTTTGCAAGCAAACAATCAAGCTTAGACAGCCCCAAGGATTCCACAACTCAACCTTGAACTGCATATATTCCCTTCTATTAGTTTTTCCTGAATAAGGCGAGTACTTGGTCTCAATTTATGCAGAAACCAGTTATTCCAAGGATGCAGCCCTATGTTGTTGCTTTGCAACCTGATTGCTAAGTTATTGGGAGCTGTAGCCAACACTTTTGGAGGTGCTAAATTGGTGAGTCCTAACCTTACTGTATTGTGCTATATCATGTTGTAGCTGATCAATTTGAAGTGTCTGGTTACATTCTAGTGTCAATTCTATTCTTCAATTTGTTTCTCCCTTGTTGCCTTGTGTCAGGCAGAGAATTATCCCTGTGGTTATCCACCCCCTCCCCAGCTCTTATTTGTTAGAATGAAAGAGAATTTGCTAGATAAATTTCTTCCAGGGAAAAGGGGAGGATTTCAATGATATGTTTATACATGATCAAGGGATATGTGTAAATGTCTATTGCTGCATAGTCATCTCTTCAGTGTTTGGCAGCCTCTCAGTCTAACTACACTTCCTTTTGATCAGAAGGGTAGATGTCATTCCTTTCAATGGGCTTTTTTTAACAGTAGTACTACTGGCAAGATTTGTTTTTCTCGCCATGTACCTGTATACATCTGAACTAGACTGTGTTGTTTCTCTGTGTCATAGAATATATGTGGGTATGTGGGTACATGCATACTTTTTTTGTCATGTTTATGTCGTGTATATTGGAGGTGGTGACCTTATGAGAGCTGTATGCAATGAAATTTCATTTTAATATATACCGATTAGTGTACATTTAAAGTGACAATAAAATTATTGTAAGTCTGGCACTATTAAGAAGGGCTGCATTACCTAAGAAAGTGATTTTCTTTAAAGGCATTTGAGGCATTTTCTTCTTCTCTTGGTAAAATGTGGATATTTTTCTACTTGCAAATTTGGTGAAGAGTTTTAAAAAGCATTTGTGGCCAGCTGTAGTTGCATTACTGCCTGCTCACTAGTTCAGTAGTCTAGAAGCAAATCCCAAGAGACATTGCATAGGGCAGGGAGGTGGTATACTAATTATTAGGAGAGTACAAAGTTAGAAAGGATGCTTTGCACCATTAATGCTTTTCACCAAGCAACCCTTTGAAGCTGTTTAGGAAAAGCATAGCAAAGCTGAAGAATGAATTAATTTGTGCTGCTTCTCACACCTCCCTTCCAATAGGGAGGTATTTGTGTATGGTCAGCACATTTGCAGGTCTCTTTGAGGTATAAGAATCGGAAAAGGCACATCATGCACATCAATGAGGCAAATCTCTGACAACTTGCATAGACCTATTAGTTATACATGTAGCTAGGTTAGATTGCTATGCTAGATTTCCTTTGAAGATTGTTCCCCTTCCAGTAAGGCCCACCCATCAATAGTGGATCCCTCACCCTGTGCGTTATAGTCCCTTGACAGAACTGATGAAACACTTGCCAAAAAGGCTGGCCACAACCATAAAATAATATTTCTATTTCCCTACATGCCTCTTATCTTTCTCTTTGTTCTTTCCTCGCAGCTGTATGAAGCATGCACAGACATAGGAATGTGCACTGATGCAAATGGGAACCTGAATTTGATCTCCTATGTTTGTGTAAAACATAGGAGACGTGGGCTGATTCAGGAAGTTGCACCAGCATTCACGAGTTGCTTGGGAAACACAAGGCCATAGGGATTGGGGGGGGGGGGGGACATTCCAGTTATATAGCACATGCCAACTATTAACTCTTGAGATTTAAGGTAATCAGGCACACCTATTGATGTGACATTTGGATAGGGTGTTTATTCTTGCACACCAAACAATATGAGAAAATGGGGGAGGTGAATCAATAGATTCTCCATGCACTTCACTAGAATTGCAATGGTTTGGGGGAGTGATATCACGTAATATAGAAACTGTGAAGTGAATGGATCATGGGCAAACAGGAATGATTTGGGGATCTGTCCTCACTGAAAAACAACAACGAAGTGCTGCCACATGGAAGCTCATTTCCTACTTTACTTCGTCTTAGCTTTCGTATCTAAGCACTTTCTGTTGCACATACTACGGTATATTAAATCGGAGCATCTAAAAAGTAAGGGATCTTTTTACTTTCTTGAGGGCGAGGGGAGGAATGAGTGGAGGCAAGATACTTTTGGAAAATGTGTGATGATACGCTTGTTTTATGATGTTACTCTCTCATCCACAAAAGTCCTGGATTTAATTGTAGTAAGAATCTGGCGACGGAAAGAGGCAAGTGGCACTTCACTTCACCTCGCTGCTGACCAGAGCTTCGCTTTATGGCTTCATCGGGAAGCAACGGGTAAATTGCGAGGCTTCCCGATGTCCCGGTTCCGTACACCGCCACCTGCGCGGCGTCCCGAACTACATCTCCCATCATCCCCGGCCGAGCGTGGCCTGCGCCGGTCGGAGCTGTTGGGAGTTCTGGTCCAGCACACACCTGGCAAGCGGCAGGTTAGGAGCAGAGGCTGCGGGAGGCAGAGAGCCGGCAGCTGCGGGATGCGAAACATGAAACGAAAGGGTTGCGTGTGCCTGGCGCTTTCTCTCCTCCCCGGCTCTGCGGGGAACGGGCGGAACCGGTGGGTGAAGAGAGGCTTCCTCCTGGCCATGTCCGTGGGCTGCAAACCGGAGAAGAGGAAGAAGAAGGAGAGGGGGAGGCTCAGGCTAACGGCTCGCCCTGAAACTTTCCCCGAGGTGTGTGATCCGAGCCTGGGCGGGGAGATGCCTGGTGCAGCGCGGCTCCGCTGCTGCAAAGAGGAAAGGAAAGCGGGAGAGAAGGCAAAGAAGAAAGAAAAAGAAGGGGGAGGGGGAAAGGGGGGAGAGCGTATAGAAAGAGATGCAGAGAGCTGTTAATTTTAAAGGCACTGAATTACGGGGGCGGACGGCTTGGTGGTGGTGGTGGTGGTGGTGGGGAGAACCGATGATCATTGAAACTCTCCGCCCGACTTTCAAGGCTTATGCGCACTCCCATCTGTCGAGATCTTTGGAAACGTGACGAGGAAAAAGACACGCGCGCCCGCCCGCCCGCCCAGCCCGTGCCAAACATCTCCGGTTTCCAAGCGAAGCTTATATACCGTTGGATGGTTCCAGCCGGCAGTCTCCGATCGCTCCACCGCGTCCCTCCCTCCGTCCTTTCCTCTTTTTCCCTCCTTCTCCCTCTCCCGCTGCTTGCTGCTGCTGCTCCTGCCCGGATCTGCCCCTGCGATTTCAAGTTTCTCCTGGCATCCGAGCGGCACAGTAACCTGTTACTGGCAGCCGGTTCCCTCTCTTTCCTGCCTCTCCTCGGCGCTCCACATTGAGTCATCCCATGCTTGCTCAGGCCTCCTGGGTGCCCAGCGTCTTTTCTGCAGCCTGCTGCCTTCTGCTGGAGTTTCAATCTCTCAGCCCGCATGTCTCTCTCTCTCTCTCTCTCTCTCTCTCTCTCTCTCTATGTGTATGTGTGTTCGTGTTAATGCTCACCCCAAGACCTAGCCTCCGTTCGCAGCGGGCTTGGGAGTCACCGGCCAGCAGCAAGTCTTTGGGGAATATAGCCTGAACTATGCATTAATCTGCCCGGCCAACCCAGCGCTCCCTGGCCATTCACTTGCTCCTTGTTTGATTTCTTATAGGCCTCTGCGGCAGAGATGGAGAAAATAAGGTAAGCCAAATGTCTCTCCACCCCCCTTCCACACACATTACACACACGCTCATTTCTTTCTTTTCAGGCAAACAGTCTCGCCCTTCTCTGTCAGTAAGCATTGGTGCCCTCTGCCATGGGCTGCATCTCCTCCTTTGGTGTACCAGGGGAGCAAATGGCAGGCAGGGAACTAGTGAGGTGCTACTTCATTTGTTTTAGTGAATGTGTTTCTGCAAACGTGATAATTGCAAAAGGAGCATCTCTGCCCTCTCCGCAGGCTGCAGGCTGAAATGTTTCTGTTCCAAGATGTGAGGGAACACTTGCTTAAACAAATGCAGTAGCATTTGTCACTACCACTTCTCAGTTTGACTGCAAGAGCCTGCTTCCCCCCCCTCCCCCCCCCTTCAGTGAGAAAAGCCAGATCAATAATTCCCAGGAAAGGGATGGGCTGTGGGGATGGGGTGGGGGGAAATGGGAGGTGGGGTGAAGCTACCAGTAATATTCATTCATCTTTAAAAAAAAAAACAACCCTTTGCATCAAATCATCTAATTGCTAATGTTCATTTCAGTGTAAATGTTGCAGCACTAATATTTGATTTTATGTTTTATGTTTCTTGAGTAATGACAATTTCTCTTTTTTTCTTAAAAAAATGTTGTTTTCTCTGTGTTCAAAATGCTGTCTGCCTTCGGAAGTTTCTTCTGGATGTCACTCCCTCCTTTAAGTCAAGGAGGAGATGACAATTGGAAGAGGATAAGTTTTCCAGTTCATGTCTTGACTGCTAAGTCTGCTTTGGAAATTTCTTGTATGTCTTGCAGTAACTAATTCACCTTAGATAAAGACCATAAGACCTTGTTAAATTGTTGTCAGCTCTAGTAAAGTGTTACATATAGAGATAAGCAATCCAGGCCATGCTTACTAGAGACAAAGCCCCACTGAACGCTACTAGGTTTATATTGGAGTAAATTAGTTTTGTGATGTGAGCAACAAAGTAGAATTTTGAACCTAAAAAGAATTTATTTTGTTTAAATAATTAACACTGAGGCTTATTTTCTAGGATTCTTGTTGATTAGCTTTATTTCTTCCAATTTTTAGCATTGTATCCAATGGTTTTGGATTTTTCAGTCTTAAAATGGTTTCAATTAAGCTGGCAAACGTTCTAAACAAAAGACAAAAAAAAGTAAACAATAGCTGAGTTCTTGAAGAAATGTGAATTCAGCCTGAAAAACATAGTCTGGTTTATTTTTATGTGGTTGTGGGAAAATGCCATCATTGGAACATGCAAAGAGTTTTAGAGTAGTTGTATATGAAGTTCATTCATGATTATTTTGAGTCATAGGAATTGAAGATTGGAATTTCTCAGGATGATGGAAAATATCTTGGTGAATATTCATTAGAGGACTTTGAGGGAATCAGTAAATATATTGCAGTATGATTTGTCGTGATGTCCCTAAATGTTAATTACTTACATCAAACTTTGTCAATATTTTTGAGTGAATTATTGGTGGTGGTCCACCACTGAATTACAAAAAAGGAATGGATTTCAAAAGAATGAGCTAACTGATATTTTTCAAGGCAAAGAGAACAGTATACCAATACAAAAGATTTAAATCATATTCCCAAGCTAGAAATGTTTCTGAATAGATTCTTGTCTCCATAATCATGATTTTTTGTAGGTATTTTGTTAAAAAAAAAAAGTCTATAAAAATATAAATAATAGGAAGGCCTATTAGTTGGATGTTTTCTCATCATGTTTTCTATCCCAATAATTTATGATGGGAACACAAATATGCTCTTTTGGCAGATAGAAGGGACTGAAAAGAAAATAGACTTTTAACAGTATGCTAACACCGTGAGAGAGTTTTGCTTGATGCAAGCCAGATTTTAAGAAGAGATGAAATGATATTCCCTAGAGTTTGCTGTCCTTAATTAATCTTCAGAAACACTTTTTTAGGGGGTCAACTCTGTTATTTCATAAAGAAAAAGGATCTTCACATCGGTGTAACTGACAAAGACATGGATCACTTTTCTTTTTTTATATCCTGTGTTGATGTGATTTTGCTCTAGTTATTATGAAATGTGAAAATCAATGTACTACATGCCCTTAAAATCCCACGCTTGGTGGTTTTTTTGGGGGGGGGGCAGGGTGTTATCTTGATTGCATGTAAGTTCTGCTGGGAATTGTTCCACTCAAACATGATCTGGCAGTCTGCTCCTGGATATACAAAGACATTCACCTCACTCTTGGCTTTCCAGCTAACTTTTCAAATCCCTGCTGAGAATACTTTGCTTTTGGCACTGCCTTAGCTAATAGATGGGGCATGGACACATCCTAGGCTCAGGATGATGTTTGGGTTAGCATGTTGTTTGTTTTAGCAATGAGCTTCCATTTACAGTGCCTTAGCACTTTCTCATTTCCAGCTAGGTTGTCCAGCTAGCAAAAGTGTGCTCATGCTAAAAATGAGAAGAAGTGCTATTGTTTAAATTCACACATGTGGCTTTTCTGTCAGTTGGAGGACATCACACGAACATGAAACAATCCTATATGGAGCATTTAAAAGAAATATGACAACTGCTTCAGTAAGAATCATGCAGGCATCCCTTGCCTTCTTGTTTTTCTCTCATTTTCCATCTACCTGTGTCCTTTGTTTGAAAATCATCAGAAAAGTAAAATTATAGCGATGTATGCTTTTTCCCAGAGATCTCTCAAGAAAGAGTGATTCCTGTTCATTGGATAACAAGAAAAGTGTCTGTCTGTCTGTCTGTCTGTCTGTCTGTCTGTCTGTCTGTCTGTCTGTC
>BLBF01000005.1:6727336-6740248 GCA_015471245.1 Laticauda colubrina
GTCTGTCTGTCTGTCTGTCTGTCTGTCTGTCTGTCTGTCTGTCTGTCGATCGATCGATCGATCTAATTTTCTGCCAAAGAAGTAGTTAGAGAAATCTGGTAGATTATTTCTCCAGAGAAAAGTGGAATTATCCACCCCTACCCAAAATCAGGACTTCTCCCTAGAAGTGACTGCAACACTGCTCCTGAAAAGCTCAATGCAAGGAGACTTCATCAGTATTTTCCCCTGGGATTTAACTGAAGCAGGAAGCCAGGCAGGTTGCAGCCCACTGGAGAGAGAGTGGTACAGGGAAGGCACATTACACATTTCTTTTTGGGGGGCTACCTTGTAATTAAATCGATGCAAGAATACCACATACCCTTTATGAAAAATTATCTCAAATTTATCTTCTCAAAAGTCTGAAGCAACTTCTTTTTCATCAAATTGAATGAAAATTGTAAGAAGGGGCATGATATTTCTTTGCCTTCCATCAATATGTATTTTAAACATTCAGTAGTAGGAGTCCAATCACAGCAATTCCTCCCCACCCCAATGCTAGTTAATATCAGCACAATCCCAAAAGGGTTTTGTAAAGATTTTTCTCTTTTGGTCTGGTGGGAGCCCTTCCTTTTGAATCATTAAAGCAGTTTCACCTTTTAAACAGCTGGTGAGGCTGCTTCAGAAGCTGTTCCTTGTCGCTTTCACTTGTACATGGATGCATGGACACTTGATTTTTTTCTTCCCCACATGAGTGGAGACTAATCTGAATGAGTGGAGAACTTTTTCTGAAGCACTTGCACGGACCTAGAAAACGATGCATCTACTTTAATGCTTAAGCAAACCAATCCGAGGATTTGTATAGCCCTGCCTTTAACTCTTACACTGAACTGCTTTTTTTGGTTCTCATTCAGCATCACAAGCTGTTACCACTTTTTTAAAAAATAAATTAGTTAAATGTTTAACTCTACCTGATCAGTAATCATCCATTGAGCATGAGATTTCATGGTTTAGTCTTTAATAGGTCAAGGCAATTAAGAAAACAAGAGAGGGCAGTGTTAATAACTTTTTTTTCCAAGGAGTAATCACTTCAGAAGTAAACATTGCTTGCAACAGCATTCTCTTAGGCCTATCAACTCAAAAGCAAATTGTTTTGAACTGAGTAAGATAGATAAATACTTGTGGGATTGCAAGCTGAGACAGTCATGCTTCACTCTACCAAAGAATCTGCACATCTCCCAAAATGTCAGGGAAGGCCTTGATTCTTAGATTTACTGGGAATAGGAACACTCTTCATGCCCAAATTCTGAGATATTTGCATACTTCTGTATAACCAGCATTCTTAGCCAGAAGTAGTCCTTTGGTTCTATACTATACTCATCTAAAACAAACCCTGTAAAGCTAACTTTTTTGGGGGGTTGGCAGAGGCCGGATTTAAAAAAAAATTATTACCATTTCTGTGGGCGTTGCTTGGTAGGCGTGGCATTGCTTGGGCATGGCAGAAGAAGAATACTGTAAAATCTCCATTCCCTCCCCATCCAATTATCCTGCTTTCCAGCTCCATTTTCCTGTGCAGGGCAACAAAAGAAGACCCAGCCAATCAGCTGGGGCTCAGGAGGCAGAGAATAATGGGGTCAGGGCCAGTCAGAGGTGGTATTTACCGGTTCTCCGAACTACTCAAAATTTCTGCTACTGGTTCTCCAGAACTGGTCAGAAACTGCTAATACCACCTCGGGGTGGGGTGGGGTATGGCGGCGGAAACCATCCAGGAAATAGTTATAGGCCAAAATAGATTAGTATTGGCAAATACTAATTTGAAATTGAACCTAAATTGAGGTGCTCACAGTAGATTTCAGCTTTTTCATTCCAGCTGTGTACATTCCATGGTCACGTGATTAAAATTCAGACACTTGGCAACTAACTTGTATTTATGACAGTTGCAGTGCCCCGGGGTCATGTGATAACCTTTTGTGACCTTCTGACAAGCCAGATTCACTTAACAACCATGTTATGAACTTAACAACTGTAGTGATTCATGTAACAGCTGTTGCAAGAAAGGCCATAGAAAACCTTTCTGACTAGAAGACTTCCAAGATGTTTTCCAGATTCTATGATACTATATAGAAGACCTGATTTTTTTTCTTTTTACACAAAACCAGTTTTGACTGCTTAAAGCAAGTCTGTTTTAGTTAAATGTTGACTTAGTTCAGATATTGCAATAAGGGCTGTGATTGGTTGGTTAGTTAGAGGTCTTTTTCTTACACAGTACGTGAATGCATTATTTGTGAAAATGGCTTAACATATTGTGGGAACTGAGCCAATTTTGGTTTATTCAATAAGTGATAATGTATAAGTCAATGTAGTCTTTAAGAAGCCCTATTGAAATTACTTTGACTTCAATTAATCATGTCTGATTTAAACTTCATTGATTTCAGTAGACCAGCTCTGAATTTGACCCAAAAGATTATAAAAGAAAGGAAAAGTAAAAAAAAAAAAAATCACAGGGAAAAGAGACTAACAGATTTTTCTTCTTTTTTTCTAACACAATAATTTCACATTCTTTGTGTAATTAATTGGAATAGTGCATAGCTTAGCAGTCTTTTTGGTACCAAGGATCTTATAAGTTGCCTGATGGAAGATTCATGTTACTTGCATACCTCCACAAACAACATACACACAAATACAAATACTTGACACACCTATATAATAAAAATATAAATGTCATTTCTCTTCCTCTTTCATTCTCTTTCCTCCCATAGTCCAATTTTGCCATAGGATTGGGAAACCAAACTGTTTCCTGATAAATGACAGGAAGCTACTTGTAATCTACTTCAATGATCATTTATTTTCAGCACCAAAGGCCAAATATTAGATGTATGCAGCTTTAGGTTAAAAGTTGCCCAACTATGTCATAGTATGTTTCTCTTAACACACACAAATCCTTGATGGTGATTCATGTGAGTCTTCCCCAACACACACACACACAAATACTATTAAGACCAACTCATCCTACAAGAACCTCAAAGCAAAATAAGTGCTTTCTTCCCTATTGTGTCCGCACAACTGCCTGCATAAGTAATTCAGGCTGAGGAAAACCCCAGGACAATCAAGGAACATTGAGTGAGAAACAGAAGTTTTTCAGATCCTAATCCTAATTCATTCTCTTAAGAGGAATGCATTATTTCTGTAGGCTCAAGTACATTGTAAACTGAGAGCTGTGTTTCAGATATCCAGACCTTACTCCTTTTAATTTTAATTTTTTAATTTAAAAAGAACTCCTTTTAATAAGTAAAATGGATGCTTTAAATGTATGAAAAGCGTAATTAGCTTTTTTCTTTTTAAAAGATCATCTGTCCCCCATTATTAAAAGGGGTTCCCTCTCATCCTTTGGAGGTCAAAAATAATTTTTAGCAGGCTGCAGACATTTGACTCTAATGACTTTATCATCTTGACTGATACTGAATAAATAGACAGTTCAGAAAGAAGGTTGAAAAAAGAACAAAAATTGGAATACAGGTAGTTCTCAACATGACCACAATTGAGCCTAAAATTTCTGTTGCGAAATTGTTAAGTGAATCACTGCAGTTGTTGATTTAGTAACCTGATTGTTAAGTGAATCTGGTTTCCTCATTGATTTTGCTTGTCAGAAAGTCACAAAAGATGATTTTGATCATCTAGCCTGACAATTGTTGTAAGTGTGAAAAATGATATGTCACTTTTCTCAGTGTCATTGTAACTTCAAATGGTCACTAAACAAATGGTTGTAAGTCAAGGACTACCTGTACTTTGGCAAACGTACTGTATTAACCGTTCTTACTTTAAGCTACATTTTTGCTCCATGGAGATCCTAAGATATTTTAATAAAATAGTGGCCTATAAGAGTAGATAAAATAACTTCTTCCTAACTCAAGAGCTGAGACGGCCAACAGTTCCTCTGAAACATTTGTATGCAAATGGAGCAGAAGTTGCTTTAAGACATTCAGAAAAAGAAGCTGGGTCTTCAGTCCTCTAGTTTATTCCTAGTTATATATGTAAAAGATAAAGAGGACTGCTGCTGTTTCTTGTAATATTGCATGGCTCACCTTTCCTTTTTTCACAGTAGTTATTTCCTCCTCTTCCACCAAACCAATGTGAGAAGAAGACAATGCACTTTTTCCATTTGAAAAAAAAGAGAGGGAAGGGTAGGTTTTGAAAAAGAATGAGAATGAAAATGAAACATTGGGATGTATAGCATAGTTAGTTGTTCCTTCCACCTACACTACTACTTGTTTTGATTCCTTTTGAGTAATTCATTAAAAAGCCAATTATTTTCCTAAAGGTGACCTTTAATATATGCACTATTTTTTTAGTAAAAGATTTTACACTGATGTTTTTTCTAGGAATAACAACTGCTATGTTATTGTTTTTCTGTGGCAGCATTTCAGTTGAAAAATCTGGTTAATGTGGCTAGGAGGCACAAAGAAAAACATTTTTTCAACTTTATCATCCCAGACTCCTAAGCAATATCCTTTCAATAAAGAAGAATCTCAAAAGTTGAAGAATTGATCCAGAACATAGAACCTATAGCTTGTTGAAAATTTCTAAAAAAGTTGTCCAAAAACCAAGCATCCAGGAAAACAATCCCTTTCAGTCAGGACCCCTGTCAAAGTCAAGGAATATTCTTGAAGTTACAAGATGTTAAATGTTATATTTAAATCAAAATTCTTTTCTCTCTCTGAGATAAGATCATCTCTTTTTGATTGCACAAGCAGATGCTTTGTGTCTACATAGAAATAGGTACAGAGCTGTGCAAGATTGAAGTGAGATCAAATAGTCATTGCTATATGCTTTTTCTGGAAAACAAGATTGTTTAAAATTAAGAGTCAGGTAGTAACATGTCTTCATATGATTAAAAACAACTATCATCTAAAATAAAATTGAAATCTTTGTGTAAAAATAAGAATGACAGTACCTAATCAGAGGTTGACTACCATTTGATGGGCAATACATGCCTAATGTTTTATGCATTTCCTTTGAGAAGATTGGAAATGTATACTGCATAATGTACAAATAAATACAAAATATATGCCAACTATGCTGGATCTGATAGGTGAACATGAATTAGTGACACAGAATAAGTACTACTTCATTGGCAGATCATTGCTATATGTTCTAAGTCAGCATATCAGAAAGTTCATATATTCTACAGAACCAAAAAAAGTTCTATTACATTCCATTTAAAGCCCATGTCACACTGGACCAACGGATGCAAAGAGGATGTAAAAAGGACAAAAAACCTTGCCATCCATTCGAAAACGTGATGTACCCACTGCCTCCATTTGGCTTCCTCTCTATCCGTCCAGCATCCGTTTATTGACGTTTCATCTGCTCCTAAAGTTTTGGGCTGCCTAAAACTTTTGCGTGGAAAATGTATCCAGTTCGTCCATTCTGCATCCGTTACGCATCCGTTACGCATCCGCTACGCATCCGCTATATCCACTAGGCGTCCGCTGCTCATCCGCGCAACTCGCATCCGCCCGGACGCAGTGAGGAAGCGGAACGGACGTGGAACAGATGCAGAACGGATGCAGAATGGATGCAGCATGGAAACAAAGCGTTTAAAACGGAAAAAACGTTAGCAGAGGGGACCTAACTAGGATATTAAGGATGTCTACAGGATGCCTAGAGGATGCCTAGAGGATGCAAAGGGACACCTATACTGCCTATAAAAAGGGGGAGCAACTCACCTGCATCTCACTTTCAGACCAGCAGCCCACCTGTGCAGACCTCTGCAGCCTTCATCTGACTCTTCCTCTTCCACAGCATCCAGTCATGTCCACCGTGGATCGTACCACAGTCCTTTTGGCAGCCACCATCCTTCTGCAACAGTATGAAGCCATCTACAGGCTCTGTGAACTCTACTACGGGAAGAAAAAGAGGCGGCCAAGAAGCGTCTGGGTCCGAAAATGGATCGGGAGAAGAGCAGAATACGGACTGTACAACAAGCTGATGGTGGAGCTCAGGAACGAAGACACTCGGGCGTTCCAGAACTTCATGAGGATGCCTCCAGCCATGTTTGACGAAGTTGTGCAGCGCCTGACACCCAGGTTGACCAAGGCAAACACCAACTTCTGGCCCAGCCTGGAACCTGGGCTCAAGGTGGCACTCACTCTGTGCCACCTGGCCTCAGGGACCACCTACAAAAGCATGCAGTACGGCTGGAGGGTGCCACACAACACCATCAGCATTGTGGTCAGAGAAGTGGTACAGGCCATCATCGAAGAATACAAGGAGGAGCTCCTCCAGTGCCCCTCCACTGAAGAAGGCTGGAAGAAAGTTGCAGAGCAGTGGTATCAGAGGTGGAACTTCCCACACACCGTTGGAGCCATCGTTGGCAAACACGTAGCCTGCAAAGCTCCAGCCAAGTCGGGGTCCACTTATTTCAACTACAAGGGCTTCTTCAGCATCGTCCTCTTCGCCATGGTCGATGCTGACTACAAATTCATGTACATCGATGCTTCAGGCTACGGCTCATCTTCAGATGCCCAGGTATACAACGCCAGTCACCTCAAGGAGGGGCTGGAAGGCAACCTCATGGTGGGCTTCCCAGATCCAGACCCCCTGCCCAACGACACGCAAGATGTGCCCTACTTCATCATGGGGGATGACGCCTTCTCCCTCAGAACCTACCTCATGAAGCCCTACACTTCCAGATGCCTCACCCGTGAAGAGAGGATCTTCAACTACAGGCTGTCTAAGGCAAGGCGGGTGGTGAAGAACGCCTTTGGCATCCTGGCCAACAGGTTCCAGGTACTTCTCACCACCATGCAGCATTGCCCAGAGACCATGAGGAGGATCATGGAAGCTTGCTGCATCCTGCACAATCTCATGCGCACCCGCTACCCAGTGTTGCAGGACAGGCTTGTGGACTGTCAGCAAGGCAATGGGGACATGGAGCCTGGGGAATGGAGGCAAGGGCGAAACCTGATCGACACTCAGGATGTTGAAGGCCACAACAGAGCCTCACGGGAAGGGAAGAAGCAGCGCAACCTCCTGAAACACTGGTGCAACTCCCCAGCTGGAGCGGTGGAGTGGCAAGACAGGATGGTAGATGCTTAATGGATGTTTCCTTCAGCCTGTCTCATCACACGGATGAGATTGGGCCATGTATGTTGGGTGGGCCTACAATGAAGAGGGAGTTTAATCCAGAGTTGTGTTTGTGTTCAAATGTGTGGATCAATGCTTACATTGTTATTGATAAAAAAGGGCCGTAGGTGTGGCACCTGGGAGGGTAGACCATACAGTCCCATTACGCTTGCACTGGAGGTTTATCTATCCCACAGCTATTAGCCATCCCAAAGGTACCCCTGCTCATTCCACAGGTATCTCTGCCCACCCCAGTGCTATCTTAACCCATCCCACAAGCATGCAAAGGCTTAAGCCAATTCTAAAAGTTTCCACCAAGCCTTTTTTTAAAAAAACAAATGAAGCAAGTGTGTGAATCAAAGATAAACTTTATTGGACAACAAGCTGTAAAAAAAAATGACCAAGTCAAGTGTCCAAATAAAGTCCACAGGTAGCCAGCTCCCCGGTCTCTGGCACTCTTCTTGGTCACTCGGAGGTGTGCCCAGTCTCGGGGTGAAGGGTCCAGGTACTGTGGTGGTGGGTGGTGCTGGAGTGCCTGGCCTCGAGAGGACAACAGGGGACGGTGTGTTGAGAAAGCTCTCGGACAGCTGGCTCAGCCCGTGATGCTGAGAGGTCCTTCCTCCATGCCATGGGGTGTCAGCCCCAGTACTGATGACAGATGTACTGAGGCCGGGCTTGGCTGTGGCGTGGAGGAAGGAGTAGTGTAGTGGGGCTATCTTCTCTGCAGCTGGGTGAGGACTGGCGTGGGTGGCATCATTAGCATGGGTGGCATCGCTGTCATCAGTGGCATCATTGGCGTGGGTGGCATCGCTGTCGTCGGTGGCATCATTGGCGTGGGTGGCATCGGTGGCATCAGTGAAACAGGTGGCAACGGTGTCGCCCGATGACTCTGTGCCTGGACTGGGAAGGGCTGCTGCCTGTGCTTCTGAACCTCCTGGTAGCCGTAGCCCTGGTAGGTGAGGGCCTGTGGGAAGCCTTGGAATGGGAGGGACATCACCTGGGGTGGAGGAGCAGACCTGGACTGGGTGGGAGCTGGTTCCTCTGGGTCTGGAGGGTTGTGAAGCAGCTCGGTGATCTGGTCCTTCACCAGCTGGTACTGTGGATCTGCCATTTCCTTGAGGGTCTGGTTGACATAGGTGAGGAAGGGCTTGCGGTTGGAGGATGAGGAGTCAGTGTGGACCAGCTGAGAGAGGAGATCTATGCTGGTGCGGATGGTGTCCCTGATCTCCAGCAAGACAGTGTGGCTCTGCCCCTCCAGCTGTCCGGCTCTCTGCCTTTCTGCGGAGGCGGAGCTGGGGGGTGGTGGATGCGGCTAGGACTGTGGTGGACTCGATGTCTCCTTTCTCCCACCGCACCAGGGAGTCCTCTACACACTCCACCACGCTTACCACACCTGTCCGCGGGTTCTCCGCCATGGCACGCTCCACAGAAACCTGCCTGGAGACAGGGACTGACTCTCGGCTGGAAGAGGACTGGCTCTCAGCAGGCTGCCGGAGAGAGAGGGTCGTGAGAGGGGCTGCTGGTGCTCCTCAGTGGCGGACCTCACCCTCCAGGAAGCTGCACCTGGCCATGACGTAGGTCTCTCTGTCTGTCAGCTTCACAGTGGCCTGGCCAGATTTCTTCAGGTGCAGCTTCCCGTACCAGGTGTGCATGTGCTTCCACCAGCCGAGGAGCACCTCCGAAGTGTAACCCATACTCTCTGCCCTCTCTCTCCAAACAGCCTGCTTCCGTTTGGTGTCCCTGTATAGCCGGTGTCCCTTCCGCCACAGATAGTTGTTCTCTCTCAGCCACTCCAGCACCTCATCCTCGTGCGCCTCCTCAATACAGTATTGCCTCCTCTCCCGTCCCCGCATACGCCCCTTCCTCCCTTTGGCTGGACCAGATGGGCCCTCATCAGAGGGGCTCCCAGGTAGTAGGGGCTGCTCCTCCACACCACCACCAGCAGCAGCAGCACCAGCAGAATCATCATCATCATCATCATCCTCACCAGCAGGATCATCATCAGCATCATCATCATCAGCAGCAGCAGCAGCAGGATCATCATCAGCAGCAGCAGCAGCAGCGGCAGCAGGATCAGCAGCAGCAGCAGGACCAGCAGGACCAGGATCAGCAGCAGTAGAGTAAGCACCAGCAGGGCCAGCAAGTCCAGGAGCATGAGCAGGACCAGGAGCACGAGCAGGGCGAGCAGGACGAGCAAGTCCAGGAGCACGAGCAGGTCGAGCAGGACCAGCAGGACCAGGAGCAGCTTCAACAGAGTAAGCCCCAGCAGAAGCACCACCGCCAGGAGCAGCTTCAGCAGAAGCCCCAGCAGAAGCAGAGTCAGGGGCAGGGGGCGGGAGGTTGGCCCTGTCCCTCTTGTCAGGGATGGCGGCAGGTTGCTGAGGCTTTCGCTTCCTCCCCATGGTTGTGGGGTTGCTGGCTGGCAGGGAGGCTGGCAGGGAGGCTGGCAGGCACCAAGGCTGGCAGGAAGCCTGGCAGGAAGCCTGGCAGGAAGACAGGCAGGAAGACAGGCAGGCAAGGAACTCGAAGTGTCCAGCAGCAGGTCTTTCCTCGGAATGCTGGCCATGTGCAAGCTGCTTCTCTTTATATCTGGGGGGCTTACGTAATACTTCCCCCCACATGCGCAATTAACGCTCGACATCCGTTCCGCTTCCGCTGTGCATCCGCTAGGCTTCCACTGTGCATCCGCTTTATCCGTTCGGCGTCCGTTCTGCATCCGCTATATCCATTCCGCGTCCGCTTCGCTGAGGCCCCCCGGAAGCCCTGCAGTTGTGCCATCCGCTCCCATCCTCTTCCATCCGCTAGGCTTCCATTCCGCATCCGCTTTGCATCCGCCCTGCGTCCTCCCCGCGTCCGTGTTATCCGCTCTGGTTATGCAAATTTTTGCCCCTTTTAAGAGCGGATAACAACGGATGGAACATTTTGCTTGTCTGCTGTGTCCTTTTTGCATCCATTGGCCAGTGTGACATGGGCTTAACTAAATTCATTTTGTACCTGTGAATGCAAACTTCTTCAAGAAAAGTGCAGAAATGAAAGGTGTCATTTAACTTTTAAAGTTGTTGCATTTTTCTTGCTACCCAAATCTGCAATCTATCCTAAAGCTTTTTCTTAAAACAAATATTGTTAAGCCATACTGCGAGATGAAAGTCACCATTGTAAACAAACTTTGATTTAAATTCATTGAAGCCTGAGTTACTTTTGCACCTGATAAATCTTTGTACAAATCTAAACCTGGAACTTAGCTGTTGTTTTTGAAGTATTTATGTAATCGGATTCTCTGGGTAATCTGCTGAAGGCAAATCCATCATTTTTTGCATGTAGCTGAAAACTTCCTCTCTTTGATGGCATGCAAATGTCATCCAGTTTAAAAATGCATTAGATGTCCATTTGTAATGAACACAGAAAGAGAATTTATTGCCATAAAAAAATAAGTGGAGGTAGTTCTTGCTTAATAGCCAATTTCTTAGTGACTGACCTCCCCAGAGCTACTTAAAATCTGATTCAAAGATACAATGATCACACACAAACACGTATCATAGTAACATGATTCACATGGGCATTTGGTAGTTTGGCTTCTGTATACAGATGTTTGCAGTGTCCTGCAGTCTCATAACCACATTTTGCCAATTGGGAAAAACAGGTTTGCTAAATGCCAATGTCATTTGCTAAACAACTGTGACATTCGCTTAATGACCACTTCAAAATGGGTTATAAAATCAGTCACAGTCACATGGTAACCCGCTTAATGACTGTCACAACTTACAACTATAATTTTGGGCTTAATTATGATTGTACGTTGAAGACTATCTGACTAGGGGAAAGAATTATATTCTAACTATAGAATATGTTTCTTCTTTTTATGAAGAAACCTCTGTGTTCAATCTCAGTATATTAAACTATAACAAACTTATTTACTGTGTACTCTCTGTGTACTCAGACCTGTCAAACTGGCAGATATGTCACACACACCACGCCCACCCCAGCTTCACAAAGGCAAAAAAGTCATGATACATCACGATCTGTCTTGTGACGCAATCAAGTTTGACACCCGTGCTCTAGATCAGTATTTTTAACTTTGGCAACTTACCATGTATGTCCTTCAATTCCCAGAATTCTCCAACCAGCATGCCTGGGCTGTAAAAATAGATAGATAGAGATGCTGTCTTCTGTGTTTCTGCTGGTTTTGAAAACCAGGCTATAATCTCAGAAGGATGGGTCTTTAGGTTAGCTGCTCTTATTTTATGGACTACTTTATCACCCAAAATTTATTAAGCTCATGCTTATGATTGGTTATTGGCTGAAATATTGGTTGTATATTTAATTCCATTTTTAATTATCTTGTTTTTTAATGTTGGGTACTTTGTAATTAGACAAGTAGTTGAAAAATATTTTGAATGAATAAATAATCTCCAGCTATCATGGCCACCCTAGAGTTTGTTTATTTGAAGCATTTTATACCACTTCTAATTATTTCTCAATTCTCATTCTCGGTGGTTTTTCAAATCCTAAATCCGAAAAACATTTTGCAGTAAAAGCCAGAGTAAGAACAATTCATTAAAATAAATTGGGAGACTTACAACAGCTTGTTTAGGGTCCGTTCAAAGTTACAATGGTGCCAATATATGTGACTTACGACCATTTTGAACAGTTATAACCTCTGCAGCATCCCCATGATCATGTGATCAAAATTCAGATGCTTGGTCCATATTTTTGACCGTTGCTATGTCCCAAGGTCATGGGATCACCTTTTGTGACCTTCTCACAAGCAAAGTTAACGGGGAAGCCAGATTCATTTAACACTTGGGTTACTGACTGATCAACTAACTTGTTAAGTGATTCATTTCACAGCTGTGCCAAGAAAAGTTGTAAAATGGGGCAAAACTCATTTAACAAATGTCTCATTTAACAATAGAAATTTTAGGCTCAATTGTGGTTATAAATTGAGGAGTACCTATATTTCTCACTTCCAGAGCTGCAGCCGCTGACTCCTGGAGCTATTACCTTCCAGGTATACTGAATATATTTATACTTGATACTTCCAGTGGTTTCTCATGCTTTGATATTTCCCATCGTATGTGCAGTCACAATTCTAGTCTCTGGCTATCATGACTGTAAAAATGCAAGTAAATCACATAGAACACAAAGAGATTGATATCAGGTAGCTGAGTCCAAAGAAAACAAGCACACCATGGTTTTAGCAATACTAAATATTATTTTAATACCAGAACTTCTCACACCTGGTTTTTGTCTATCAAAGTTAGGAGGAAATGAAGGAAAGAGAAAAATAGAAAGTTGAAGTAAGACAGAAACAGATTTTGGCTGCAGACACAGGAAAAAAAATAGTGAATACTATTTTTCTGACCTTTCTATCTGTGCATAGCTTTCTTCATAGGCTATGTTTTATGCAACCTGAACACATCTGTTCTACTTGCTCAAATCCAGGTAGCATATAAAAGAAGCAGCAACTATGAAACATCTAAATATTTCATACTAAGATCTGCAATAACAAACCATTTTAGGATGCAGAATGCAGCTCCATTGATAATTCAAAGGCACTGACAGTTTTCTTTCCTACCCAAGTCAAGGCATTATAATAAAAACCAGTGCCAATTAAATTACCTGGTTCTGCAAAACAAAGCTGTGCTTGAAGATAGAGAGAAATGGCCAGCCCCTAAAATTTTAACATGTTGGCATGATACTATATGATGACACTGCAAAACTAGAATATTCTACTGACCAAATCAAGGTTGCAATTTGATTAAGATGTTAATTTATATATATATATATATATATATATATATATATATATAT
>BLBF01000005.1:6740348-6807303 GCA_015471245.1 Laticauda colubrina
TTGTATATGTATATGTATATGTATATGTATATGTATATGTATATGTATATGTATATGTATATGTATATGTATATGTATATGTATGTATGTATGTATGTATGTATGTATATGTATGTATGTATGTATATACATACACATAGCCTACCCTGCTTTTGTGCTTTTAAAATATCTGTTTGACCTTCAGAAATTAGCAACTAATTATCAACTGCTAATGTCTAAACTATACGTCAAATATTAGCTGAAGTTATAAGTTATAAAGCATAGTTGAAAAGTTGCCATCTTGTTCAGTGCAATACCATTTTAAAGTCATGTTTAAGAGTGTAGAAATAATACTGGTTTGCAAACAGCTGAAGAGGGGGGAACCATCTTTCTTTGATTCTTGATGTCACTGTGTGTATGCTGGTACAAGCAATATCACAGTTAGCTATGTTCAGTAAGGCTTTCAGTAAGGTATGAGAAAAAATGCTCAAAATGTCATTGAAAGGGTGAAATGCGACATTTCAGGTATTGGTAAAAGAGAATCTCTGATTCATTGCCTATAATGTTTTGGCAAATCTATTTATTATATCACCAAACCTAAACTAAACTCTTCATTATACTGTATATGCAGACTGTGATTATTCAGATTCTCTGGCATGGTCATCATTTGCCATGATAGAAACATACTGCTGGGAGTGATTAAAAAAGGTGCTCATGGAATTTCCTGATGAAATAGAAGGTGGCTTATCTTAATTCACTGGTATATGTAAACTGTGCTAGCCTGCAAGTGAATTGCAGTAAGAATCCTTCTCTTGATACCTTTAATGTTCTACCTCCACAACTTGAGATGTTTTGAGATGTTTACATTCATGCTAGTAAAGCAATAAAAATATTTGCACAATGGGATAGGAACATAGAAGTTGTGTCAAGACTTAAATCAATTTTAGCATTCCACTACTTAAGTTGTGTGAATTTTCTCAGAAATCTTTTGCTCAGTTCATGTTTCCTCTGTTGTTTTTCTCAAGCAGCCTTCCTACATTCGTTCCCTTTCCTTTGGGTCCTTTTCTCTCAGTCACTGAGCTACATTACTTCAATTCTATTTCACATGACACCTTTCTCTTCCTTCACAGAAACCGGAATATTGCTTTGTTCTTTAGGCAAATTAAACATTCTCAGCCAATATACTAGATGATGAGTTGGTATAACTGCCAGGAAAAATTGGATAGATAAAAGACTAATAGCAAATATCAGAGGTACAACATAGACTGAGAAGTTGAAAACTGTCCTGAGAGACAGGAATGCCAAACAAGTTCTATCCCATCTCCAAAAACAAACGTGTAGTTGTGTCTCTGCAGTTATCAGGAATCAAGCTTGACTCAAGGCTGACTTTATCTTTTATTTTATTGTTAGACTCATTTGTCAACCCAAAATCAGTCTGTTTTGCCATGTTCTGTCTGTACATGTTGTGACTGGCCTGTTTTTAGTTTCTCATGAGGATAATGAGGTATTCTGGGGATCCTATTTTTCTAAGCACATTCAACTGCTTGATGTGATCAATATCAAAGGCCTTTAAATAATTAATTAAGCACATGATTGTTATTGTTTTAATATTCTTTGACTTTCTCAATTATTCACCATGCACCTGAAATAACGTCTCATGTTCCCCAGATTTTTCTAAAGCCATCTGGAACATCTGGCATCTCTTATTCCAAGTAGGACTCTAACCTAAGCATTATTTAGCTAGCATGTGACATTAAAGATCTGTGTCAACTCGTAAAGTATTCTTGGCTTGCTCTCGAGTTGGCATAAGAAGGATGGCGGGGGGGAGATCTGATGGAGCAGTTTGGTTGCTATGACCAGAAGCACATTCCACACATACCTTTTTCCACATTGCGTCCCGGGATACCAGGTTACTCATGAATTAATTAGGGCATCCGTTGGATCCCTGACAATCTGGTTCAATAATTTATACATTCTGTTAAATTTCTCTTTCTTATTTTGAAATGTAGATTGAGCTTTTCCAATCTGTTGGCCACCAAATCAATCTCCAGATTTGGTGACGTATCTTAGTTAGAACCATCATTAATTATTCTTGCCGTATGTCTGTGGAGATTCTCAGTCATCCAGGTCATGGTTGTCCCAAAGATGCTTTTTCAAGAGGCAACTTCTTGCCATATTTTTCCATATTTCTATGAGTTTTCAATTTATTCCTTTGGCCTTCCAACTTGGTAATGATGTACTTCTTCTTAGTAGATAATATCTTCTCCAGTACCTTAGATGTTGAGACACACACACACACACACACTCTCACACACACATATATATATATATATATGTTTTCTGAGGTTTTCGCAGGTATTTGTATGTGGATCTTTGTTTATTTGGGTTTCGAATCGCCAAAACCGAACACTTCAGCAACAGAATAATCAGAGAAGCCATAGAGATAGAAAAACGCCCACATAGCATGAATAAACGAGATGATACCTCCCGCCTACCAACCATTTGGAAACTTGCCCTCATTAATAAATGAGTACCTAACATGAAGAATGACACCAGACCCACACCCACGAGGGCCACACAAGATGCTACCACTACACTTCCACGTAGAAAAAAGACTCACACCCACACAGAAGATGAGACATGACCACCTGAACAGAACACACCCCCAACCAATCAGAACACAGCCAAACTCCCAACCAATGAGAACACACCCTCTACCCAATCAGAACACAGCCAACCCCCCACCCAATCAAGTCACACCCCCACTAGCAGTTAAAAGGAAGAAGCAACTACAAGCTCACATTACTCTGAGAAGCACAGAGTCGAAGAAACAAGCCTGAAGATGATGAATGAGACTTCATCGAAACGTCGCCTAGATATTTCCAATTTTACGCGGGAGAAAACCCAAATAAACAAATATATATATATATATATATATATATATATATATATATATATATATATATATATATATATGTTTTCTAAGGTTTTCGCGGGTACTTACATGTGTGCTGTTTAGCTTCCTTCGGGTATTATCCCACGTCATTGTAGTTCTGTTAAAGTTGTAGCAACGTTTCAGCAGAATCTCATCTGCCATCTTCAGGCTTCTGTATGGATATGGGTCTTACCCAACCAATCAGAATGGACCAGCCTCAAATTTAAAACCAGGAGCTGTAAGACCCATATCCATACAGAAGCCTGAAGATGGCAGATGAGATTCTGCTGAAACTTACAAGCAGATCTTCTTGTTCTACGTGTAGATCTTTGATCATTTCTAAGAAGTGGTATGAGTTTTGTACATATGAAGCTGCGGTTTCAGCATGGGGCTGTAGTTGTTTTGCTAAGTATTTAGCTAGGTTTTGTAATGGTGCTCCTATGGAGCTGACTATGGGTCTGAGAGGTATGCCTTCTTTGTGTATTTTTGGGAGGCCATATAATTTGGGGCATCTAGAAGATTTTTCTCTTGGGATGATCGTCTGTTGGATTTCTTTGCTTATGTGGCTGGTTATAATTTTCTTCTTGGTTGATTTTTCTAGATATGTGGTTGGGTCTGTATTTATAGGTTTGTATGTGGAGTCTTGGAGTAGGTCTGTCAGTTTTGTTTCATAGTCTTTTCTGTCCATTACTACTGTGGCATTTCCTTTGTCTGCTGGGGTATTAGGATATTATTATCATTTTTCAGGGTTTGTAACGCTCTGAATTCACTACAATGACATGGGATAATACCCGAAGGAAGCTGAACTGCATTCATGTAAGTACCCATGAAAACTTAAAAAAACATATATATATATATATTTAAGACAAACATACACAAGCAATACATAAAAAAAACATAAAACCATTTTCCATTTTGTATATACAGTGTGTCAGTTGGTTTAGAATCTTTTGTGTGATCCTTTCATAATCATTGTTCACAATTTATATCAATCTCACATTGTCAAACTAATATATGCTTATCTATTTATCAATTATTAATTATCCTGCTATTTATTCCATCAATATTATATTATCTTCCTCCACAATTAAAACACTTTTTAATTGCGTATGCAGTAGGAGATTCATTATCTTCTTTTTGAGGTTGCTCCCTCCTTAATTCATCTCTTTCATGCCTTCTTCTGGCCTCTTCGATCAATCTGCCAGTTATATCTGTTAAAGTTAAACTTTGCTTTGGCAAAATTTCAAGTGAAGTTATGTAGTTATCATAACTTTCATCAAGGGAAGATAGAATTATGTAAACTTGGTGTAGTTCAGAGAAAATAAGTTCTTTCTCGTGCAGTTCTTAAAATATGCTTTGCATAGTTTTTAAATGACTCAGCATATCACCATTTGTTTGGAGATGCATCCTGAAAAGCTTCCGTGTTAGATTTATGTGAGCACCAACATTATCTCGAACATAAATCCTCTTGAGCTTCTGCCAACACCCAACAGCCGTTTTCTCTCCGTGGATATAAATAAGCTGTTGATCAGTTAAGGTTAACCCAATTATGCAAATGGCTTGTTGATTTTTATGCATAAATTCTTCTATCTTTAGTCTGTCTTCCTCATCCTCTGGATCCCATTCTTCTACGTTTGGTGGATTTTCAATTATGTTCCACAGACCTTCTCTTCGTAGAAGTAGACTACATTTTGTAGACCATGATACATAGTTTGTTCCATCCAGCTTGGATATAAGGGACAAACTTTGTAGATTGACTTGTGCCATGTTTTCTTATATGGATATAAAAATATAATTAATAAAACACAGCTGTCTGTTTACTGTAATGTATAACAATACAAACTCTCACTTTTTACATAAATCTGTTTTATCCTATTTAAACTGACTTTGCAGCCTCTGGGCCCATAACCAGTGTTAAGCCTGGGTTCCCCAACCAGGGTTAGGTAAACAAGCTAAACAGAATGTGCAGCGTTAGTCAGATAGGCACACATATAAATGAGTGAGCTAAGCTTGTATGTTTATTAACATACAGTAAAAATAACAGATACGCTTGTGCTATCAAGAATATAGTTTATTCCATTATAAGTTCATGGCATAGTCAAATAACAGTCCAATAGTCATGTATCAAGTAGTCAGTCCATTCAGGGATATTCAGTTAGCAAAGTCCATGTAGAATATCCTATGTCAGTTCACTTACAAATCAGTCCTTTGTTGTCTCTCCCGTTCGAGCAATGCAGTCTTGATTCCAAGCAGTAATCAGGGATCATCAAAGCCAGAGTGAGCAAGCTGTAGTCTTGCTACTTTTAAAGTGTTTTCATGACCACTCCCTTAATTACTATCCCACAGTTAAAGCTGCAGACACTTTAACATACACAACTATGAATCATAGTTATTATTTCACCTAAACCAGTTAGGGTAAACAATGTTATCCCTAACATCCCCATTGCCTTGCTGGAGGTCCACGAGCCTGTTCTGCAAGACTGGGTAGCGGGTGCGCATGAGATTGTGCAGGATGCAGCAAGCTTCCACGATCCTCCTCATGGTCTCTGGGCGATGCTGCATGTTGGTGAGAAGTGCCTGGAACCTGTTGGCCAGGATGCCAAAGGCGTTCTCCACCACCCGTCTTGCCCTGGACAGCCTGTAGTTGAAGATCCTCTCTTCACGGGTGAGGTATTTGGAGGTGCAGGGCTTCATGAGGTCGGTTGTGAGGGAGAAGGCGTCATCCCCCACGATGAAGTAGGGCACATCTTGCGTGTTATTGAGCAGTGGGTCTGGATCTGGGAAGCCCACCATGAGGTTGCTTTCCAGCCCCTCCTTGAGGTGACTGTTGTTGTATACCTGGGCATCTGAAGATGAGCCGTTGCCTGAAACATCGATGTACATGAACTTGTAGTCAGCATCGACCATAGCTAAGAGGATGATGCTGAAGAAGCCCTTTTAGTTGTGATAAGTGGACCCTAAGTTGGCTGGAGCTTTGCAGGCCACGTGCTTGCCATCGATGGCTCCAATGGTGTGGGGGAAGTTCCACTTCTGATACCACTCCTCTGCAACTTTCTTCCATCCTTCTTCAGTGGAGGGGCACTGTAGGAGCTCCTCCTTGTATTCTTCGATGATGGCCTGCACCACTTCTCTGACAACAAAGCTGATGGTGCTGGGTGTCACCCTCCAGCCATACTGCATGCTCCTGTAGGTGGTCCCTTAGGCCAGGTGGCGCAGAGTGAGTGTCACCTTGAGCCCAGGTTCCAGGGTGGGCGGAAAGTTGGTGTTTGTCTTTGTCAACCTGGGTGTCAGCCACTGCACAACTTCGTCAAACTTGGCTGGAGGCATCCTCATGAAGTTCTGGAACACCCGAGTGTCTTCACTCCTGAGCTCCACCATCAGCTTGTCGTAAACTACGTACTGTGCTCTTCTGGCGAACCATCTTCGGAGCCAGACTTTTTTTGGGTGCCTCCTTTTCTTCCCGTAGTACTGTTCACAGAGACTGTAGATGGTTTCGCAGTGTTGCAGAAGGATGTTGGCTGCCGAAAGGATTTTGTCGCAATCCACGGTGGACATGACTGGATGCTGTGGAAGAGGAAGAGGCAGATGAAGGCTGCAGAGGTCTGCACAGCTGGGCTGCTGGTCTGAAAGTGAGATGCAGATGAGTTGCTCCCCCTTTTTATAGGCAGTATAGGTGTCCCTTTGCATCCTCTAGGCATCCTCTAGGCATCCTTTAGACATCCTTAATATCTGAGATAGGTCCCCTCTGCGGATGTTTTTTCCATTCTGCATCCGCTAGGCATCCGTTCTGCATCCGTTCTGCATCCGTTCCGCTTCCTCCCTGCGTCCGGGCGGATGGAGTTCCGCGGATGCGTAGCGTATGCCTAGCAGATATAGCGGATGTGTAACGGATGCGTAGCAGATGCGTAGCGGAAGCAGAACGGATGAACTGGATACATTTTCCACGCAAAAGTTTTAGGCAGCCCAAAACTTTCAGAGCGGATGAAATGTCAATAAATGGATGCTGGACGGATAGAGAGGAAGCAAAACGGAGGCAGTGAGTACATCGCGTTTTCCAACGGATGGCAAGGTTTTTTGTCCATTTTACATCCTCTTTGCATCCGTTGGTGCAGTGTGACATGGGCTTTAAGCAGTTCATGATCTGTTCCATAGTCAATACCTGACTCTATCCTTAATGGTATAATTGAGTTCTTCCACTATTTTTAGCAATAACAGAGACAATTTGATTTATAGACATTCCATTTGCTGATGTCCAGTTTTAGAGGCATCATTTTGGATTATAGAAGATAGGAAATACACATCTATAGTCAT
Source organism: Laticauda colubrina (assembly GCA_015471245.1). NCBI lineage: Eukaryota > Metazoa > Chordata > Lepidosauria > Squamata > Elapidae > Laticauda > Laticauda colubrina. The sequence continues at coordinate 6,747,574 of BLBF01000005.1, forward strand.
TTACCTAATATTTACTTCGGCAGGAAAAAAACCCAACTCTATATTGGCAATAAGTAGTCTGACTCAGCCTTAACTCTCGTGCCTCTGGTTGTTAATCTTGATCTACAATCCATTGTAGATCATTGTAGATAAGATAAACTAAAGAACCACAACTTTCTTAGTCCTGTGCAATTTTCTATTGGCATAAGAAATACAGTTTATACATAAAAATCAAAGTCCTAAGAAAACTTTTAAAGAATTTTAATTTTTAAAACTCCACAAATCTTTCATTATTCCTTTGATTCATTTTGGGCCATATGGAAAATACAAAAGGCACCTTCTCAGTGGAGTCATTTTAATATCCCATAATATCTCAGAAGAACAGTATTGCGACATTATAGAAAATTTAAATTGTGAACAATCTAAAAGTGATAGAGTGCTGATGTCATGTGCCTTTTGTTGCCATATGACTGTGATGGCAAACCTATGGCATGCATATGCTGGCCAGCTGGTCTTTGGGTTTCTGCTGTGCATGTGCAAGGGGGCAGGGCGCATGCACAGGAGAAGTGCATGCATGTGTGGGGGGAGAGGCACATGCGCGGAGGATGTGCACATATTGCATTTTGGGGATGAGCATGCACACTTTGGCACTCAGTGCAGAAAAGGTTAGCCATCACTGCCATATGACAACAATAGTACATATTAACAGGATACTACTATTTGGCATCTTCACTAGAGTATAATATCCTGACACCAAACCCAAGCAAAATTACCCAACTTCACCATTCACTCAGAGTGCCTAACCAGGTCAAGTTTAGTTCAGTAAAACAAAGTAATTGAGTCTGGATCCACTATACATTTTATGACAGCTTAATTTATGATCATAGTGAAGTCCGGACTTACAGATAGATCTTCCTCCATCCTCTGTTCAAGATTTTTGACAGCAACTTTATATTTAGTTAACAAGTATATTTTGAACTGAATTTTCTTTTTCCCGCCAATCAATATCTCTTTCATTATAGTTTGTTTCTCCTATCTCTGTTAGCTCTGTTAAACTTACTCTGTATTTGAGCTATGCAGGCTCAAATCCATAAACCATTTAACGTTCAAGAACCCGATTTATTTCAGCATAGCATCTTTCATCAAAGCTCTGGTAACTAGCAAGGAAAGCCAATTACTACTTTGCAGACTTCAGAATCAGAAATCTTTCTTTTTCCATTTTAAAGTGCTAAAATACAATGTTTATATCAGATATATATCTCTATGCTTTGATATTTTTTCTTTGGCTTTTTTGTTTGGATGGATTATTCTAACCAACCCACAATTAACACACAGTTGCCATTTATTAAGATACTAATGTGTAATTGCTTTTTGCATCCTCAGGTTCAGAATTTCATTTGCAAAAAGAATATCAACTAGAATGTATATTTTATTCAACACATGATCCTTTTTGCTTTCCATAAAAAGAATACTAAATGTATAATTCCAGACTAAATGTTGTTAGGGTCATTTGGGAAAATACTAATTAAGCTACAGTAGGAACAAAGGCTCTGCGTGTATAGTTTTAATCCTCAGCATCTAGAATATGTTTGTGTTTAATATGCTTTTCTGCTTACGCTCTACTCAGAGCAGATAAAATCTTAATCATAAAATACCCTAATATTCCAAAAGTGATAAAATAGATGGTATAAGAAAAGCGAGAAAGCAGATAAAATATGACAGACATAGAATTAAATGTGATTCCTAGTGGAAAGAACTCCACAAGTATTTTTAAACTCTCCCAAAGCAGATGGGTGTCAACAAAGTAGAGAAGGAAAGGAAAGGGGAGGGAAGAGGAAGGAAGGAAGGAAGGAAGGAAGGAAATGATTGCAGAAGTCAGGGCTGTTTTTATGACAATTGATATGGCTGATGGGGATTAGGGACTTGAAAATAGCCATTTCATCAATATAATAATTTGGTTAAGAAAGACTAATTTGAGCAGGACCATCCAATTAGTAAACCTAAATATCAGCTTAAAATTGAAGTGCAAACTGCTTCAAACCACACATTCAACTGCATTTCAAAGATTTCTGCCTGAGACTATGAGCAAGATCACCACTTAAAGAAGAACGACCTTCAAACACAAAACACAAACTGCAAAACCAGCCCTATCAACAAGCAGAGTTAAATAGCTACTTTAGATGACAGATCTTGGCAGACAAATATGCTGTGGAGAAGACAGAACTATGAGTTCCAATCAGCTTGAGTTCCAATCTACCTTTCAAAGTTAGCTTGCTGTTTTCAGATGTGATTGTCCCATCATGAGCACTGAAGTAAATTTAATCTGTTAGTCCAGTTGGTTTGTATGAATGCAATGGATGTGGAGGATGCCATCTTCAGGCGCTCCATCTGGTTGTGTTAAAACATCATGTTAAAGCATTATATGCAAAATAAACAGAAAGGTGATAATTGGTGTTGCAGATTCACAACATAATCATGGACTATTTGGCTACTTCATTATATGTTTTTCCCTTCTTTTTAGGTAATTGCACATTGCCTCTTTTCAGATTGCTTAAAAACAAACTTAAATAAACCATAAACAAATTATATGCACTTCTTGATACATCATACAAACCACAGTTTCACCTATGATTTACTGCCATGAAATAAATCATTGTAAATTCTTGGTCCCTTCCCTATTGATCTAATCCCTAAACAAACCATTGTATGACTTAGAGTAATAAGCAGTATTTCAACACAGTCTTGTCAGATAATGTGCTCCCTTGGTCTTTATTAATAGTAAGCAGTTCTGCATAGTTGGCATATATAGTCTACTGTATTTAGCAGGCCCACAAAATTAGCTGTCTGACTACTTTACTCATAACTGCAAGGTTGTAAATAATAAAAACATCACAAAATATTAATGCTAAAACACAGTTGAAAATGTTAGTTTTAAATTAAGAGGACTAGCCTAAAAGATTTCAATCGAAAGTGACATTTGGCCATTAAAGAAGATCCTAGGGTTTAGGTAGTTAAATATATGAGAAAAGGAGCACTTTCACATGGCTTGATTAATAGAAAATGACCAGTTAAATTGAGCGTGTAAATGGATTAGGAAACAGTACGGTTAACAAAGTACTATCAAAATCCTTAGACTCACAAAGTTTAATCTTGCAGGTCAAGTACTGGACAAAGTTCAGTTTCTATACTGTTTTATTTTTTATTCTTATGAAAAAAAAAACCAGTCTTCTAAATGGGGGATTAGAACATGAAAAAATAATCAGATTCTTTTTCAGTGCCAATAAGTTTGCCAAAATGAGCTTCAATCACAAAAGTCATAGAAATTTAAAGATAAAAGTACATCAGTTAGTGTCTCTAGGTAGCAAAGTAGACATTTTAGGAGAAGCTACCCTATCATACAGTGCTGTCATTAACATTAGATTCGCAGATTGTGATACATTGCCATCAGGACCTTTTTCATATTTATTTATGGGAGAAGCAACATTCAATTCCATTTTGGAAGTGGACCTCAACCTAAACTTCTCAGAAAATAGTCTTGGAGAAATTTTCTAGCATGTTTTCTTTTCCTCCTGCCCCCTATTCTAAAGAGGCCATGACTGGCCCTAATTCTGTTATATAAAACAATTTATCTTTTAAATCCCTAAAACATTTTCTCAAACAAAAGGCTTTTATGTTTCCATGTGTTACTAGAATGCTGGAGAATTTCTTTCAAATTTCTCCTGGAGATAACAAGATATATAAAAAGTTCTATATAAAATATAGAGCTTTCTGTATTACTAAAAATGGCAAAAGGCAATATGGATAGTATTTTCTATTTCCATTATCTGAAGCCCTCTTTAGCTGTCCATGCTTCCAACCCCACCAACCCCCTCAAATCCAGAAGATATCTTCCATTGGGATTTAACTGAAACTAGAGACCCCATACTTTGGAATAATTATAGCACAATGAAAAAAAGACATGCACATATTTGCACTGTTTTCAGCCACCTAGTAATATAGGAGTCTCATCCATGAGAATTTTTCTAGCATATTCTTTTTCCTTTGAAAAACAGTTTCTTTTTATACTAAATTGAAAATGAAGAGTTAAAAAGCTATTGCAAATGGCCTGACACCTCTTATATTTGTAAGCAACAGCGCTTACAGCATCTATGTCTGAATAGCCTGTGAATGCTTAGATTCCAAGAATATAATTTTGTTTTCTAAAATTACAAGCAACCAAATTCTGAAAAAAAAGACCCCAGCACTGAATGTAGTAATGCTACAAACCCACATTCACATTGTCTTCTTCCCTATACCACCTTTCTTAAGCTTGCAATGTGTAACTCTTATTGAAGCTGAATATTCTCTCCTCTTAATAGGAATTTGCTGCAAGTAGACTGGCACAGCAGACCTGTATTTCTTTAAGCTGTATTCATTCAGTCTCCCTCCCTCCTCCTTTTTTTTCTTTTGAATCACCCATTTTTGGGAAATATGAGTATTTCCATTCTTAGAACTTTCTTATTCATAAACCAGAATTAGAACATATGCATATAAAAACAATTTCTTGGGGGGAAAATAGCTCAGTAATTACTCAAAGCTAGCAAATTGTGCTGACAAGCCTCAATTAAAGGGCAATGCAAGTCTAGATAGATGGATGGATGGATGGATGGATGGATGGATGGATGGATGGATGGATAGATAGATATAGATACATACACACACACATACACACATACTGCATACATACATACATATATTTTCATTTAACTCCATAGCTATGGTTGCAGTCTCCTTTGAAGAAGAACCATTTTATAGGTTTATTTCGTAGACTGTAATCTGCCTTGTAAAGCCATCACAGTAGAGACTAGCTTTCTTCCACAAAAGATTTCAAAGCACCGCACAATGCTGGAGGACTGTCAGCATTTCTCAAGTTGTGTGTTCCCTTCATTTGTGAGATCATAATAACTAAAGTGGGAAAAGGGGTCCCTGATTCAATTCATTGTGATTTGATGGGCTGTCCCTGGATCATCTTTCTCCTCATGCTTTCATGCTGCATACACAAGTATATTCTGAATGAGTCACCATGCTGTCCCTTGTCCCCAAATGACTTTGCCAATATTTTCTTCAAATGACAGCATCTGTCCTTTTGGCTTATCTAAAATGAACAAGACCTATACTTAGGCAAACCCATGCAGAGGTATTCTCAAATTAGTATGCTCTAGGGATGACCCTGCCAAAGGCACATTTGTTCCCTGATTGTCATACTGTAGACTGATTTATACATCATCTAGTGTTGCTTTAGAGTTGCTAAAGGCCAGCAGCCCACATGCAGAAGAATATTGTTTTAACAATTTATTCTTGACTGGCGCAATATATGCTGGATTTATATTCCGTCCCTGTATAGTCAGTATGGTTGGTACAATCCATCTTGATTTCACAGCTTAGTCAAGATAGACTTGCAGTGTTTTAAAAATCCAAATTATTATCAGCAACTGAACACACTTTAGATAATTCTAAATTTTCAGTATTTTTTAATAAACAGTGAAAAACATCACTAAGGTTGACATAAATTATGTGCAAGGAATCTGGAATAAAATTTGGAATATTCCTTATTAATAGATCAAGAGTATGAAAGAATATTAAATACATTGCTAATGACCTTAAGATGAGACCAGTTCAAGGTGTTTACTGGACACCACAAGAATGTTCAAAAAAGGGTAACTATTAAAGCTCCCATAAGCAGGTTTAACTGGGTCAATGACAGGGCTGGTCTATTGTGGGAACATGAAAAAGAAATCAATTTGCTAACCTGTAGGAGGTCAAATGTAATCCAAAATAGATTTAATCACACATAAGATTCAACTCCACTTAGGCTTTGTCATTAAAAACTCAATCAATTGACCTATTTTCAAAGTTGGTCCTCCAAGAAAACAGCTGGAAAGAAGAGGGGAAAAAAGAAAATTGCTAGGATTACATCCAAAGACACCAATAAACAAACAAACAAATACCACTCCTAAGACTTTACTGAATGCAAGCTGGATCTACTATTATTTTCCAAGCCAGTGGAAATGAAGCTAATGGTAACCCTTGTTCTTCTGGTGGAGGGCATCTACTATTGCACATAGCAGATATTTTCAAAAAAATTTCATTTCATCTTTCTCTTTTCCTAATTGTGCTACATTGCAGCTTACACGCAGTGTGAAGGTTTCCAACGTCAGAATGACTGGAAATTGCATGTTGCTAATATTTTATTTGTTTGTTTGTTTCTTTGTTGCATCTCTTAAGTCTTTTTAGGAGAAAATGTAAAAGGAGCAAAACAAAAAAGTGTTCAGGGGCCACCTATAGCTTTAGGACAGTACATTTTTCACTGAGAGAAGTTGAAATACTTGCTTCACGAAAGAAAAAAAACTTTTTGGCAATGTTAAACATGTATTAGCATTGATGGGATTCTTATTCAATCATACAAATTGATTGCTGAGTATGTATTGCAATGGTGAGAGGAAAGTAGAATTTCTATGGGATGATGAATCGGCAAAGCATGTTTAGCAAGCCAAGATCAAGGTTGGAAAGAGTGGAGGAGATTTAGAGACTCAGAAAGGAATTTTTGAAGATGGAACATAAAATGAACTACAGGCTTCAAATTTTGGAATGGATAGACAATTCTTAGTCTTTGGGGAAATAAAATGGAGATGATAGATTTGCCAAGTATCTCCCTGGACCACTAAAATAGAATGAACATTATAAAACAGAATGAAAATTGTAACCAGATTTTTTTGAGTAGGGTTAGAAAAAAAGTGAAACATCAACTTAATGTACATGTTAGGAGGTACGGGATTTAATTATGCCTGCCTTTTAAATGATGCCTGTATTTGTATTTGTATTTATTAGTCTCTCTTCAGATGGTTTGAAGTAGATTAGCAAACACTTTGACGAATAGCAATAATATTGGCACTCAGTCAGTCCTTTAGGAACAACGAGAGTTAGTTACATGAGATTTCCTTTTGAGGATTGAGACTTGTTTCTTCTTTTTTTCAGGAGAGATTAGCTTTGGTTTATACACACAAATTTTTGGAATAAAGACTGGATTCCTACTCCATGGAAGCGACATCCAAATTGTAAACGATCAAAAAGAAATTTGACTGTTTACTATGTAGCTGAATGAATTATCTCAACACGACTTCTATGACAGGGACCAGACTAAAACCAAAATATAAAGTCCTGATTCAGATAGAGGAATCTTTTAAGAAGATTCTTTTGTTGTTGTTGTTGTAAAATTTGTTGCTGTAAAAAGCCTATCAGATTTGCAAATTTGATGGCAGATATTTTCCATTTTCCCACCAAACTAAGTAGGATAAACAGTACTATAGAAGGCAGAAGTAAAATTCAAACTGTTTTTCATAGGTTGGTGAAATAGACTAAAAAAAAAATACCAAAATAAATTAAATAAATAATTAAGAAGAGTAAAATAAAGACATTATTAAATTAAAAAAAGAAAGAAAATGTGAAATCATATCAATTGCTTCTCAACCTTTTGGCTAAAATCAAGTGTCAGATGAATGAAACCAAACACTAGGGATAGAATGAGGAGAACTCATTTGATTATAGCACATGTGAAACTGATCTTTGAATTGTAGTTGTTCCCAACTGAATATGAATCAGCAGGTCAATGTAGCTTCCATAAAGACAAATACAATTTTAGGCAGCACAAAAATATCATTTTCAATATACTTGTTCATTACCCAGAGTTGCTTTTCATGAGCTGGGCAGCTGTATAAATTTGATGAATAAATAAATTCATGAGGAAAAAAATGATTCCACTATATTCCACATTTATTATATTCTATCCAGTGTACTATGTCCAGTTCTAGGAATATATTTTAAGAAATATTTCAAGAAAGAGTGAATGAATGATCAGGGACTGAAAATTTATATCTTAAATGAAAAAGCTGAGGACATCAGTGAAGTTTATTTTTGAGAAAAAAGTGACTAAGGATGGATACCCAACATGACCAGCTGAAGGACTATCATACAGAAGGTTCAAACCTATTCTTTACTGTTTTAAAGCATAAGGTATAGAATTGGAATTTGGATTCCTACAAGGATGTTAGTAGCATAATGTCTCCTGAAGTTCTTGAAGATGGTTTGGAAATTGTTCCAGACCCTGAATGCAACACAATCTCTGCAGCCAGTGGCAATCTAGGAGTGCTAGATTATGAACATTTGAAAAAGCTGCATTGCTTTCCAAGTTCAGTTTGTGTTGATATATTAAAAAAACCCGATGTAGCTTAATCCCAAATCCCCTGCTTTCTTCTTTGCAGTTACTTGCTCAGCACTCCTGTTCTCACAAGGATATCATTTGCAAGTTATACCATGGATATATTTGGTATCAACAATACGTTCTGGGTTTTTTTTCCTCAGGAGGTCCCCATTGGATGGAATAAAGTGCCATTGGATAAATTAAAAAAAATATTTTCCTCTCCTTAACTAGTTCACATGGAAGCTGAATACTTATTTTATTTTACCTAGGCCTTGTTAATATTAACAATGTTTTACCATTTATTGTTCATGCTGTTTTAATTTTTATGTGTTTTCTACATAGTCTCATAAGCTTCCTACAATATATTTATTTATATTTTTAACAAATGTTTTATTAAAATTCATTTCAAGATTACAATCTTATTTTTTCATCAATACTGTCCATTGATGACATGCAAACCATGTTTGATTCAAACCTTAATATCTGTAGTGAAAGAAAACTGCAGGCCATCTGAAGAGTTACTGTGTTGGATGGGTTAAATATTTACCTCAGCTTCATCTAGCTATATGCATAAATACTAACCCTCTAAACTTGATTCCAAAATTATCATTGTTGATATCATTCTTTGAAATACAAAGTTATTTTTCTACATGTATTATATAGTATACCCAAACTGTTGATTCTATGCAGCTTTTACATATATTACCCGAAGTAAGTTACACTGAAGTATCTTGGCTACTTTCTGATTCTCATTACTTCATAGGTTGCTTGGACTTGATTTATTAAATAAGGAACAGTCGACTGCCTTTACATAATATGCCTAGCCATAAATTAAAGTTTAACAAGGCAGTAGCCGGATTCTCATAATTTACTAATCTAAATTCTAATAAATCACATATGGGAATACCATTGACAGGCAGACTCATATCCTGCTGTAGTTCAGTCCTCATCTTACATGATGCTGGCCACATTATCATACTGGCGCTTAATGTCATGCCAGGGATTATTGCACACTAACTAAACTGTACCAGTACTTGCTGCACACTAACTAAACTATACCAGTAAATAGTGGCATCTCATGGGATCCTTGGTGCTTTCAGAGCTTGGCTGTATTCTTGCAGACATTTCATTATCAAACTAGGCAATGTTATCAGTGCAGTGATATCTGATCCTAGCAAGGCTGTTTTAATTACATTATATAACAATATACTGTATAATGGTCCCAAGGAAGGAATGAGAAATAATGCCAGTTTCTACTTGGATTATCTCTCTTTCAGGTTCTAATTTAGCTAACTTGCAGGTCAATAGAGAGTTGATATATCATTTTTTAAAAGGTTAATATTCTAAAGCTAACTTCTTTCTATGACTGTGTGAGCCACTTGGCAAGATGACAGTGAGAACCTTTAATATCATCAAAATAGGCTCAAAAAAACACACAAGCCATTCTGGTTAGACCAGGGTTGATCTAGTACAGCATTGACTTCTTCTAGCATTTAGCTAGATAAAATTGCAGCCTTTTACTTGTGTTTCCTTGCAAATAGTATTCAAGCAATAAGATCTAGCCCCCTTGTCTTATTCTGGTATTTAGATGAGCTGCAAAGGAAAAAAACAGAGACACCAGTTTTGCCGGAGGCATATTCATTCCCCTGCTCATCATAAATGCTTTACTGCATATTGCTTGGAATTTCATAAGGCTATAGGAAGGGTGTTTTGTTTCTTGCCTCACATAAAACCCAGTAGTGGGATTCAATTATTTTTTACGACCGGTTCTGTGGGTGTGGCTTTATGGGCGTAGCAGGGGAAGAATACTGTAAAATCGTCAGTCAGAGGTGGTATTTGCTGGTTCTCTGAACTGTGAAAAATTTCCGCTACCAGTTCTCCAGAACTGGTCAGAACCTGCTGAATATGACCTCTGATATAACTATGACTGAGAATCATCCAATAGATGTATTTGAAGTTTTGCACAATCTGGTAAATCCATACTGTCTTATTTCCCAAGTAGAGCCATCTGTTCAATGCTGTGTAGTGTGATATTTTTTTCCTTCTAAAATCAGACAGATCAAAATCCTTCAACTTGCTTTACAGATTTATTCTTGGTGAAGTGCATCCTATGGGTTATTTCAGGCAAGTTTCATTGGCAAAACTGGAAAGGTTCTGCATTTCTCAAATTAATCTCTTGTGTGTTACCCAATCTTGGCTACTTTAACCTGCTGGGAGATGATTATTTCACTCTTAAAAGCAAACAGGGCCTCACTGATTTTAAAGTTGCTAATGAGTAACTCCTGCTCAAATATCTTTATTCCTCTGTTCCTTCTAATTACTGGACAAATTCTAATTTTTTTTATTTTAGGGAAGTTAATTGAGAAAGAAGTGCTTGAGCAAATCTGGAAATCAATATCAAGCTGAGTTTATGCCCGGGTACAATACAGAGAATGCACTCACCACTGTTTGTGATTATCTCCTTTTGGTGATCAACAGTGGGCCTTTCCATCCATCCTGCTTCTGTTGTTAGATCTACCAGTGGGTCCCAAAGGTTTTCAAAAGACAACTGGACTTTGTTTTTTCTTGAAGATGTTTCACTTCTCATCCAAGAAGCTCAAATCTCATCCAAGCTTCTTGGATGAGAAATGAAACATCTTCAAGGAAAAACAAAATCCAGTTGCTTCTTGAAAAAGCACCTTAGGGATCATCATGACCTGGATGACAGAATCTCCATAGACATCTATCAATGGGGTTCAGTTCTGTTCAGCAATAATGTTGATGCACAAGTTCTGGTCTTTAGCATGATCCCAGTTCAATTTGAAGCCCAGACCACTTAAAACTTAAAGTTAAAAACTTTAAACCACTTAATGAGTCACAGTGGTGGAGTGGTTAGAATACAGTACTGCAGGCTACTTCTGCTGACTGCCGGCTGACTGAAATTTGGTAATTTGAATCTTACTAGGCTCAAGGTTGACTCAGCCTTCCATCCTTCTAAGGTTGGTAAAATGAGGACCCAGGTTGTTGGGGGCAATATGCTGATTCTGTAAACCGCTTAGAGAGGGCCGTAAAGCACTGTAAAGTGGTATATATATCTAAGTGCTATTGCTATTGAATAGCAATGGATAATGTTTCCATAGTTTTGGAATCCTGGGTTTCTGAGTTTCCAAAAAGAGCTCACCTCTCGAGTTTCATGTTCAAGTTATACTTGCACCTATTAGGAGAACTGTTTAAGTGTAATGGGTTGCAGTATCATATACATGCAGTTAGTATCTAGGTGTACCTAGGTTTACATCTTACTTGGTTCAGATTGGGTAAAGCTAGGGCTAGGTCTGGTTAATATTGAGTTGCCTAAAATTTGATTCTGATAAGATTAATGTTGTAAAATATTAGATAGGGAAAAGGATCTGGGAGAATGGACATAAGAGATAGTGTCTGATTCTCAAGAATCAAGCAAAAAGATCATATCAAAGGGCAAGATCTGAGTGTCATCATAGGCCTCTTATTCTGTCATCTCAAATAAGTGCTAAAGTTTGGAACTACTTTTCACAGATTTATGGGGTTTTATCAGATCTGCTATTTTTCCCCTCAGATACTCATCTTACTATATGGCAGTAAATGCCATAGTTTCCATGTTGGACTATTGTGATCTCCTCTGTGTGGGGCATCCTTGGTGCAAATTCTGCAAATTCAGGCAATGGAAAACAAAGCAGTGCAGTGGCTTTAGGAAATATGAAATCTCTGTTCTCCAGAGTGGTGCCGACAGGATCCAGGCATGTGATATATTCAGCTCTGCTTGGCTATAGACTGAATAGAAAACTGAAGACACACCCCCTCCAGGCTGCCATCTCCAGTGGTATCTCACCTTAACTAGACTGCTTTATTGAAAGCTCCTCTGTTTTTTAAAAATACTTTAAATTTTTTAAAAAGTACCTTTGGATATGCTTAAAAGTTTTACCAATTGTATGTATAATGCTCTAAGTGACTTGGGACTAGCATATTTTATTGATTACTTAAGCCACATTCTTCCCCTGTGCAGCCTTAGTTACCATAGTCATCTTCATTTTGTCTTATGGTAACAAATACCATAACTCAACGATATGTTATCTGTAGTGTTCCAAAATCAATAAAGGGCCATATGTGTGGCAGCTGGATGGGTGGACCATACAGTCCCACTATTTGGAATATTCCAAAGTTCCTTCCGCTCTATTTTCTATGTACATAATTTAATTTATTTCTAGTAATTTATAAACCATGGTTTTTGGTTTATAAGTTTTATGTAACCAGTCATTATGTTTTTTGTTGTAAACCATGTTTTAAAGAGCCATAAAGCCCACGTCACACTGCACCAACGGATGCAAAGAGGATGTAAAATGGACAAAAAAGCTTGCCATCCGTTGGAAAACGCGATGCATCCGTTGTGTACTCACTGCATATGTCTTTCATACGGTCTATCTGTCGAACATCCGTCGACTGCTATTTCATCCACTCAAAATGTTTTGAGCTACACAAAACTTTTTGAGCGGATGAACTTTCCGCCGCGTACGATCTACATCCGAGACACATACGGGCAACAAACGTTCTACGTCCGTTGTCATCTGTTACACGTCCGATGTATCCCCTCTGCATCCTCTGGCCATCTGCGCAACTCACATCCACTGCATCTGAAAATGGAAAGAGGGAGGAAGCGAAAGGTACGCGGAACGTCCACACAGCGTTAGTAGCACGGACATAGAAAGGATGAAAGCGGATGCAGCTCGGATATAAAGCATTAAAATGGACAAAACATTCATATATGGGATGTATCTCGGATATTTAGGATGTCTGGAGGATGTCTAGAGTATATGGAAGGACACCTAGTGGAAAACCGACATTTCCAATTAAAAGGGGGAGGAAATCACCTGGATCTCACTATCAGTCCAGCAGCCCTGGTGTGCAGACCTCTTCAGCCTTGCTCTTGCTCTTCCACATCATCCATTGATGTCCACCATGGATCATCGCACACTCCTTTTGGTAGCCACCATCATTCAACACCAGAACCAAGCCCTCTTCAGACTGTTTCACCTTTTCTATGCAAGGAGAAGGAGACGTCCAAGAGCTGTCTGGTTCCAAAGATGGATCGGGAGAAGAGTGGAGTTTGGACTGTATGACAAGCTGATGGAGGAGCTGAGGCATGAAGACCCTCGTGCATTTCAGCACTTCATGAAGATGCCACCAGCCATGTTTGACAAAGTTGTGGAGAGTCTGAGACCCAGGTTGACCAAGCCAAGCACCAACTTCTGTCCCAGCCTGGACCCTGGACTGAAGGTGGCACTGACTCTGCGCCACCTGGCCTCTGGGACCACACACAGAAATATGCAGCATGCCTGGAGAGTGCCACACAACACCATCAGCATTGTGGTCAGAGAAGTGGTGCAGGCCATCAGCGAAGAATACGTGGAGGAGCTCCTCCAGTGTCCAACCACTGAAGAAGGCTGGAGGAAAGTTGCAGAGCAGTGGTATCAGAGGTGGAACTTTCCCCACACCATTGGAGCCTTAGATGGGAAGCACGTGGCCTGCAAACTCCACCCAACTCAGGGTCCAATCTTTTCAACTACAAGGGCTTCTTCAGCATCATCCTCTTTGCCATGGTTGATGCTGATTACAAGTTCATGTACATCGATGCTTCAAGCAACAGGTCAGCTTCAGATGCCCAGATATACAATGCCAGTGACCTCAAGGATGGGCTGGAATGCAACCTCATCATGGGTTTTCCAGATCCAGAACCCCTACCCAACGACACACAAGATGTGCCCTACTTCATTGTGGATGATGATGAACCTACCTCATGAAGCCCTACACTTCCAGATATCTCACCCATGAAGAGAGGATCTTCAACTACAGGCTGTCCAGAGCAAGAGGGGTGGTGGAGAACGCCTTTGGCATCCTGGCCAACAGGTTCCAGGTACTTCTCACCACCATGCAGCATCGCCCACAGACTGTGAGTAGCATCGTGGAAGCTTGCTGCATCCTGCATAATCTCATGCGCACCAGCTACCCAGTGTTGCAGAACAGGCTTGTGGACCGTCAACAAGACAATGGGGACATGGAGCCTGGGGAATGGAGGCAAGGACTAAACCTGATAGACACTGTGGATGTGCAAGGCCCCAACAGAGCTTCAAGTGAAGGGAAGAAGCAGCGCAACCTCCTGAAACACTGGTGCAACTCCCCAGCTGGAGCAGTGGAGTGGCAAGACAGGATGGTAGATGCTTAATGGATGCTTCCTTCAGCCTGTCTCATCACACGGATGAGATTGGGCCATGTATGTTGAGTGGCCCTACAATGAACAGGGCATTAATAAAGAGTTTTGTTTATGTTGAAATGTGTTGATCAATGATTAAATTGTTATTAATAATAAAGGGCCACATGTGTGGCAGCTGGATGGGTGGACCATACAGTCCCACTATGCTTTCCACTGGAGGTTTATCTATCCCACAGCTATCCTTACCAATCCCACAACTATCCTTTTCCCACAGCTATCCTTACCAATCCCACAGCTATCATTACCCATTCCATAGCTATCCTTACCCATCCCACAGCTATCCATCCCACAGCTATCCTTACCAAAACCACAAGCATGCAAAAGCTTAACCCTTTTTTCAAAGTTTTCCCCAACACATTATTAAGTAAAAAAAATGAACCCAGTGTGTGAAGCAAAGATAAACTTTATTAATAACAAACTGTATGGCTTTATTAAAAAGCAAAATGACCCAAGTAAAGTGTCTTCAGCAAAGATAAAGTGAACAGGTAACAACTCAGTCTCTGGCACTCTTCTCAGTCACTCTGAGGCATGCCCATGGTCTCAGATGTAAAGGGGGCAGGGACTGTGGAGGTAGCTGTTGCTGGAGTGCTGGTCTAAGGTGCCATTGGGGTGCCTGGCCCCGAGAGTACAACAAGAGATGGTGTGTGCAGGAAGCTCTCAGAGAGCTGACTCAGTCCCGTGAGGTTGAGAGGCCCTTCATCAAGTACCTGGGATGTGAGGCCCAAGACTGATGACAGATGTTCTGAGGAAGGGCTTGGCTGTGGGGTGGAGGAAGGAGGAGTGTAGTGGGGCTGTCTGGTCTGCAGCTGGGTCAGGTGAGGCGTCTGTGGCGTCCGAGGAACCTGGGCCTGGACTGGGAAATCCTGGTAGTGGTAGGCTTGGAAGGTGAAGGGCTGTTGAAATCCGTGGAAGGGCTGTGACATCCCTTGGGGTGGAGGAGCAGACCTGGAGTGGGTAGGAGCAGGTTCAGCTGGGCCTGGAGGGTGGTGCAGAAGAGCTGTGATCCTCTCCTTCATCACCTGGTGCTGGGCCTCGGGCATGTCCATGAGGGTCTGGCTCACATAGGTGATGAAGGGCTTGCGGTTCAAGGATGGTATGTCGAAGTGGACCAGCTGGGAGAGGAGATCTGTGCTGGCTTTGATTGTGGCCCTGATCTCCAAGAGGACAGCGTGGCTCTGTCCCTTCGGTCTGCCTCTTTTCCTGCTTTCTGTGAAGGTGGAGCTGGGGGTGGGTGTGGGTTGGTCTCTGGTGGCTGCTTCTTCTTGCTCCATCAGAGACAGGGGATCCTCCACGTCCTCCAGCATGGGGAGTGCAGCTGTCGGGGGTCTCTGTCGTGGGGCCCTCCAAAGACACCTGCCTGGACATGGTAGCTGTCTCCTGGCTGGAAGAGGAGTGGCTCTCTGTGGGCTGTCTGAGGGAGAGGGTTGACAGAGGGGCTGCTCCTCGGTGGCGGATCTCACCCTCCAGGAAGCTGCACCTGGCCATGACATAGGTCTCCCGGTCAGTGAGCTTGACAGCGGCCTGCCCAGATTTGTTCAGGTGCAGCTTGCCATACCAGGTGTGCATGTGCTTCCATCATCCAAGGAGTACATCTGAAGTGTAGCCCAGGCTCTCTGCCTTGTCTCTCCAAGCTGCCTGTTTCTTCTTGGTGTCGTGATAGAGCCTGTGGCTCTTCCTCCACAGGTACCAGTACCTCCTCCTCATGGTCTTTGGAAATGGAGTACTGTTTCCTCTCTCCCTTCTCCTTGCCTTGCCTCTTCCTCCCTCTGGCAGGGGCTTTAGGGCCTTCAGCAGCAGGGCTTTGAGGGCCTTGGGGCTGGTCCATCACAGCAGCAGCACCAGCAGCAGCACCAGCAGCAGCACCAGCAGGAGAAGTAGCAGCAGGAGCAGGAAAAGCACCAGAAGCAGCACCAGCAGGAGAAGCAGCAGCAGCAGCAGGAGAAGCAGCATCAGCAGGAGAAGCACCAGCAGCATCAGCAGGAGAAGCACCAGCAGCAGCAACACCAGGAGCACCACCACCAGCAGCAGAAGCACCAGCAACTTCAGAGTCAACGCCAGGGGGTAGGATGGTGGTTCTGTCCTTCTTGCCAGGGCTGGCAGGAGTAGGCACAGGCTTCCTCTTCTTCCCCATGGTGTTCTCTCAAGATGTCTCTGGCAGCAGGTCTTTCCTCTGAATGCTGACTGCTTGCGAGCTGCATCCTTTTATATCCACGGAGCTTATGCAATTCATCCTCCCCGCATGTGCAATGAATGCTTTGCATCCACTATGCATCCACTATGCATCCTATAGGCGTCCGTGATGCATCTGCATCATCCGCTACGCATCAGCTATGCATCCGCTCCTTCTGCTACACGTCCGCTTCGCTATTCTCCCCCGGAAGCCCTGCAGATGTGTCATCCACTTCCATCCTCTTCCATCCGCTAGGCAATCTACGAACATCCGCTTTACATCCCCGCGACATCCTCCCCACGTCTGTTCCTTTCTGTTGTTGTCCGCTCTGTTTATGCAAATTTGGGGCACTTTTGAGAGCGGATAACAACAGATGGAAATTTTCTTTGTCCGCTGTGTCCTTTTTGCCTACGTTTTGCATCCGTCGGCCAGTGTGACCTAGCCTTAAGAAGCTGACACTATTGTTTTAAAACTACATGCAGCTTTGCAAATCATGTCCCATTGGAAGGATTCAGAAGTCTGCCACATATTTATTTTCAGAATTTTGGAATTGATTGCATTTCATGGAATTTTATCGAGTTAATTTACTCACTTTCCCTTTCCCAAAACTTTGTATATGTTCATGTATTCCTGAATAATTCTTGGGGGGAAGGTGTTGAGAAACATGTTTTGTGTCAATTTATTGTTTTATAAAGTAATTGATTTTTTATTTCGATATAGATCAACTTTGTGTTTATAATATAGTACAGTGAGTGATTATTTTTTGCTTTTTTATTGCAACTATGCATTTTCATTCATAACACCATATACCTACATCTATATCTCTTTTTGATTCTAATAAAGTTAAAGCCCCTGTTGTCAGATTAAATTGCTTTTCATTGATTTGGACCATTGATCCGGTCAAAATTGTGTATGGTAGCTGACAAGTGACATTTGCCAGAGGGAGTGAGAGATCTTAGGCTAAACCTTGTCCTGAACTGCTGGAGGAAATGCAGAATATAAATGGATGAGTGACATGATTTTGAAAGTCCTGAGCAGCACAAAAATTGAGCTGGATGATTAACGTAATTCATAGTCCATAGATTGTTTACGTATGTTTTAACAGTTGTTTTGACGGTGATGTTCCATGCCACTGGATTATAGAATAAATTTCCAGTGTCTTTCATGAATTCAGCAATCTAAGTACATTTAGAAATTTTAAATATATAATCTTTTTAGTATGGATTAATTGATCTATAAATGTTTAGTTTGAATTGAAAACCGTAGAACTGCATGAACCACAGAAAACGTGCCACTCCATGTATGTATAAAAAAGATTGTAGTCAAATTCAGCTCCCAGAAGAATATATCTGTATATTGCATGAATTACTTTAATTTTCAAGACTTAATTAGTTGTACACCTGAGTTATTGTGTATAAAGCTTTGCAAAATATATGGAACAATTGTTTGTCCCTTATTCACACCAACTTTTTAAAAAAGCAGTTGAAAAGCAAGAAATTCCTTGTCGTATGAAGTGTTGTTCAGTTAAACTTGTCCTGTTGAACAGCAGCTATCATTCTGCAGAAGGAGACCTAGTTATTTTTTGAAAAGGAATTTCTGAAAAGCACTGTCAAGCCAAGTAATGATTTGAATAGAAAACCACTTGAGCATCGGAAACTGGTTTAGAAGGGATGCTTCTTATCTTTCTTTGGTTTTTTAACATAAGAAAAGTTCTAGGGGACAAAAAAAAGAGGAATACATTTACAAAACGTAAATGTAAAAGAGGAATACAAAAGAGGAATAAAGTTTGCTGTGTTCTGCTAGATTGGTGTTTCTAATATCTTCTGTCTGTTTTGTGGCTTTGTAGCCAATCAAGACAAAAAAAGCCACAAAACAGATAGAAGATATTAGAAACACCAATCAAGCAGAACACAGCAAACTCCAAGACCAATAAACACAGACCAAGACTCCCAACCAATCAGGATGAAGAAAAAAACATTCTGGCACAGCAGTAGGCTAGCCCTAAATTTAAAACTGAAACGGCTGTGAAAGTCTGACTCACAGACGAACACAATACAGAAGCCTGATGATGGCAGATGAGATTCTGCCGAAATGATGCTATAACTTTAAAAGCACAACTATAATGACGTGGGAAAATACCCGAACAAAGCTGAATGCCACACATGTAAGTACCCGCGAAAACTTAAGAAAAAAAATATAGATAGATAGATAGATAATTTAAAAGTTTAAAGGCCTAATAGAGCATTGTTTATATTCCCAGTTTTTAATTTATCAAAGAAAATTTATTTGAGCAAAATAATTTTTTTTGCCCTCATCTTCTTGAAGGAGAATATGGAGAATGATTCTCCAGTGTGCTGTTCCAAGCATCCAGGCCAGGATTATGCTTCTGTCTTGCTATTTGATAGGCTGAGCAAAGTTCTGAAGACCTGCCTCCTTGACACTTGTCCCCAGTTTTTGTTCAATCTGCTGTTCGATCAATACTTGTGTTCTTGACTAGGATTCTCAAATTGGCTATGATCGTCCTATTTGAATTAGGAGTTTAGATCTTCAGTGAGAGAGAAGCCCCTTGGGTGCATCACGGATGGCTTCCTGGAGATTGCATCCAGGCTAGCTCCTGATTTGGGCTCAGCTCATAGTGCTAGAGCAAAACTTCTGAGAGCCAACACCATTTTACCAGCTGTCAGTCGGCCAACAGAGGGTTGAAATTGGCATGAAAAGCGGGATCTCGATTCCACCGACATAGCCTCTTCTCAGCGAATGGCCAGCAGGCAAGCTGGCTAGAAACTAAATGGCCTGAGTGAGAAGCACTTTAGTGCGATCCTGCTGTTTGTTGAATATGGAGAGTGCTTCTTATTGTTTAAGAAGTGTACTGCCAATGTTGATTTTATAATTGTCATAAGATATGTGTAATGTCAAGAATATCTTCCCCATGCCAGTGAAAGTCCACGTTCAATCTAGTCAGTGAATCTATGGGTCAATTAACTGAATTGTGTATGACAAATAAGCACCTGATTCTATAGTAATGAGAAGGAAGGAACAGACTCTGCTGGCTTAAATGCCATAAAAATAAGACTGTCATTTAAGAGTCAGAAGTGGGAGCTATGATATAAACAATTCTCTGCTGAGAAATCTTATGAATTGGAGTGACTGTCTTTGACTCTGCTCATGTGGAAATTGCCAAGTTTATTTCATGCCCATGAGAAGACAGTTCCCTAAATATTGGTGCAAGGAAGAAGACATTATAGTTGCATAAAACAGCTTCTGACCTGATTTAAAGACCATTTTTAGTTGAAATTGATTGCTAAAGGAGTTCATTTCCTAGTGTCTGAATCAGAAGAGGGGACAGAATATGAGAAAACTTTTGCGGGAAGAGGATATATTTGTCAGGCACCATAATCAAGATTTCATCTCCAACATCTCCCTGTAGGAACTGGACAGATCCTTCTCTGAAATCCAGAAGTGCTGCATCCAATCACCATAGGGCAATTCCAGTTGTTTTCATGCTGAGAATTCTGAGAATTCTTTGCCGGGAATTCTTTGCCATCTCAAAACATCTGGAGAACACCAGGATGGAGAAGGCTGAAATCAATACATTGAAGGTCCATTAGGTCCAATATCGGGTGAGATATGAGACATTGTTTTTACATTTACCCAGGCATTGTTTTAGTTTAGTTTTAGTTTATTTTACTGTCATTGCACCTCGTACAGCGAAATCAAACACCATATTCAGTGCACATCATCATGACCATGACCAGGAAAATAAACACAAACACACATCCTTCACCCTTCACACATTGAACTAGAAACCCCCGACACCATACCAACACTGCACTATACAGCAGAATTCAAAAGAGCTCCTGTCCTGGGATAGAAACTGTTTTTCAGCCTATTTGTCCTTGTTTTTATTATTCTGTACTGTCTGCCAGATGGTAACAGTTCAAAAAAAGGGTGTCCAGGATGAGATGTATCTTTGAGAATGTTTTGAACTTTCTTAAGGCAGCGGGGGCTATAAAGCTCTTCCAAAGAGTGGAGAGGGCAACCAATGATCTTCTGGGCAATGACATTAACCCTCTGGAGTGCTGTCCTATCTGCCACTGTGCAATTGGCAAACCATACAGAGGTGCAGTATGTTAAAATGCTCTCTATGGTGCAGCGGTAGAAGATCACCAGAAGTTTTTTCTTTCAGTTGTTGTTTTCTGAGAAGTCTCAGGTAGTATAATCTCTGCTGGGCCCTTCTGACCAGGGCTGCAATGTGGGCACCCCAGGTCACATCCTCTTTTAGGGTAACACCCAGAAACTTAAAACTGGCCACTTGCTCCACTCATCTCCATTAATAAGCAGGGGCTGGACGTCTGATCTATTCCTTCAGTAATCCACTATAAGCTCCTTTGTCTTGTTGGTGTTGAGGACCAAGTTATTGTCTCCACACCACGAAAGCAACCAGTCCACCACATCTCGGTAGGCAGACTCATCCCCCCCGAAGATAAGGCCCACCACTGTTGTATCAGAGAAAGGTACAAGAAGAGCTTTACTAGAAAAACAGATACTGATCTCCTATCTGTATGCAGATAAAGAACGTAGATTTCATTCCTACATCATTGTAGAGAACTACAGGAAAAACCTTGAAGAAGGTATGTGGAAACCATGAGCAAAACAGAATTAAGCCTGGGAAGAGAAGAATGCATCAGAAAGAAATTTAAAGTGACCCGACTTTGACTTATTTTGGTATAAAAGAGAAGGAAGGGGAAAAATTTCAAGATTCTGTAACTATAGATTATTATATCAATAAAATAGAGATCCAGTATTACTTGTGAAAACTGTTTCCTACCTCACAGAGCTGACAATAATGATTTTATTACTGCCATCTTGTTATTCACTTTCAAAAAAGCTTGAAGGATGCTAGATTTTTCCCCACTTTCTACCTGGACCCATACCGTGTTTCTCACATTATAAGGCCGAGCCTTATATTTTTTTGACCCCCGAAAAAACAGCTAGGCTGTCTTTTCGGGGGTGACTTAATTCCCCCCCTTGCATCCTCGGGTGGGTGGGCGGTGACATCTTGGGGTTTGGGAGACCTTTTCCTTCTCCCTTGCTGCTGCGGCATTAGAAGAACGCTACGGCGTTTGGCACAGCCACGTGCGGCCAGTCAGGGCTCCTCCCTGCAACCGGAGCCTTGAGGAGACACTTGGCTTCAGGCGCTCCCGTCGCCATGTTCCAAGGGAAGGGGCTCGTCCAAGAGGATCTCTCCCTCCCTCCCTCCCTCCCTCTCTGTCTCCCCACAAGGTCTCCGCTGCGGCTGAGGAGGAGGAGTCTGCAGCCAGTTCCTTCTGCTTGCTGAGAGGTGAGGAAGCCGTGGCTTTGCAGAGCAAGCAAAGTGCTGCTCACCCGGGCAAGATTTGGGAATGAGGGGCAGGAGGAGGCATGCACGCACCCACGGTTCACTTTCCTGGCTCTGCCCAGCCCGCATGGCTCTGGTGCAGCCCTGGTAGGATGAGCAGAGGGTCCGGCGGGGAGGCACTTGCTGCCTTGGTGAGAGCTCTGCCACTGGGAAGGAGAGCCTGCCTGTCAGCTGTGCTGGGAGCCCTGGGCCCTCCTTCCCAGCGGCAGAGCTCTCACCAAGGCAGCGAGCGCCTCCCCGCCGGACCCTCCATTCATTCCGCCAGGGCTGCGTGGGCTGGGCAGAGCTGGGAAGGTGAGCCACGGGTGAGTGCATGCCTCCTCCTGCCCCTCGTTCCCAAATCTCTCCCAGGCGAGCAGAACCTTCTGCTGAACCTTCCCTCGGAATACGGTGACAGGAGTGCCTGAAGCCAAGTGTCTCCTCAGGGCTCCAGTTGAAGGAAGGAGCCCTGACTGGCTGCACGTGGCTGCGCCAAACGCCGCGGTGTTCCTCTAATGCCGCGGCAGCAAGGGAGAAGGAAAAGCAACGGTGGCAGAAGGTCTCCCGGTATGAAGTGCCCCACTAACGCAGGCAGCACCATATCCAGGCATGCATGTACTTCCTAAATGCAAGCCCCCCCACCATCCCCCCCCCTATTTCGCATGTTTAATATGGGCCTTAATTTGGGGCAGAGGGGCTTAATTCGATTTTATAAATTGAATGCCTATAAAACATGGTGGGGCTTCCTATTGGTGGAGACTGTATTGTTGGAGAAACACGGTAGTACACTACAGATAGTCCTTGACGTACAACCACAATTGAGCCCAAAATTTCTGTTGCTACGTAAGAAATTTTTTAAGTCAATTTTGCCCCAATTTACAACCTTGCTTGCCACAGCTGTTAAGTGAATCACTGTACTTAAGTTAGCAACACAGTTGTTAAGTGAACCTGGCTTTCCTGTTGACTTTGCAACAGGAGATCACACAATCCTCGGACACTACAACTGTCAAAAATACGAGTCAGTTGCCAAGCATCTAAATTTTGATCACCTGATCATGGGAAGACTACAAAAGTTGTAAACTGTGAAAAATGGTCAAAACTCACTTTTTCAATGCTTTGAACAGTCACTAAATGAACTGTTGTAAGTTGAAGACTACTACCTGTATGCACAGTAAACGTACCCACCATTCACATACTCCAAAATTACCCAGAGCTGCATCACTGCAATTATTTTAGCTTATGGCAAATGGAAAAATAACAAGAGAAGAAAATACCTTTCTGGCCACGAAAAGGGCTAACTACCTTCTGGTCTTCAGGAATGATTGTGATGTAGTATTTAAGAGGGCCTGGATTCAAATCCTGCATTAGCCATACCTGATCAAAAGAGGATGTTCAGACTGTAACCCCAACATACTTTGCTGCAGTCAATGACGCAGCAAAAAAGTGTGCTTGTTGAAATGTGCAATCTGTATTTCTGACCCTTTTCTCTCTGCAAAACAGAATGTGAGTTCTCTTTGCAAGAGAAGGAGGAAGAAGATGGGGAAAATCTTTTTGAATGACAGTTCCAGCGGGTGGTCTCAAATGCCATTGAGCAAACCCTTGAAAAGATGAGTGGAAGGACTACTCACGATTAAGAAGTTAAACCAAGAGATTTAACCAAGAGATTTAGAACTTTTAAGTTCAGAATTAAAATCAAGAAATGGGAGAAATGGCATGATAGTAGAGAATTGAGCATATAATATTCTTAATTGTCCCTAAAAGGCTATGCTTACACTTGCCCAACATGATTGATCTGATGACCAAATGAAAATATTTTCTGGGTTCATACAATGCTTTGAACCACAAATTAATCAAAGGAGGAAGGGGGTTTTTTTAATGACAAGCTAAGCATCAAAAGACATCATTACATTAATACTAATCAAACTGTGTAATACCTTATGCAAATACAGTTGCCAAATCTTTAGCTAATGTGATCATAGTTGTATGAATACAAACACTATATAATGGGGAGCCACGAAAATCTCTTTCAATTCCTTAATATTTGGGAGACCTGGTACATTTTTAATGGCTTGGACTTCAAGTTTCATCTCCTCTGGCAAGTACGGTCCAATTCAGAACATTCAGAACATAATTTCTCCCATGAGCTGTTCAGAGCATCCAGAAGTGGGAGGTGCTTCAGTCTCTTCTGGAAAGGCTGGGCTTAAAACTCCGAGACGCTCCTCCTTCTCCACGGAACACCTCCCCAGCGTCTCCCAGTTTCAGCTCAGCCTTCATGTTAACAGGTTGTGCATTCCCTGACTGGAACGGTTTTCTGATTCAGGTTTTCTGATTCAGGCTACCGCCTCAGGCAATTACCTTATCAAACATTCCGATCATATTTTCTGTGATCGTAGTGGAGCGCTCGCAGCCGCGGCTCACTTTGCCTTGCTGTTTCGGCTGACAGGAGCATTTAACTCGCAAGTTAGAGCCTCAGCACCAGCAGCTCATTAGACTGCTCAGACATTAGCAGTGGAGATTCTACCTCCCGCCTTTTTTAACAGCTGGCTCAAGTTCACCACAGGCGCCATTCCCCGCTGGTTTCCCTTTTTGGGGACCAGGGCAGTACCTTCCCACTTTGTTGCTCGCTAGGTTTAGCTCTCCCTTGTCTGGCTGATGTTGGATAAGCAGGCTAGTCATTAAACAGGCATTTCCTTGCAATTGCCTTTGGATCATTTCTTTGGAGTGAAACTGCAAGTGCCATTTAAACTGTGGGACGTTTGGTTTTGACAGGAAAGGATTCACCTCAGATCCTGTATAGCTGGTTTCCCTTGTTTGGGACCAGGGATCCAGAGTTTTTCTTGCTTGGAGCGCTTTGAGGTTTCTCTTATTGGGGACCCTTAGATACTCTTTACCACATACACAGTTATACATATAGATATAGGCATATGTATATGTATATGGGCGTGAATATATACATATATACATATGTATGCTGTTCAGCTTCCTTTGGGTATTATCCCACGTCATTGTAGTTATGCTTTTAAAGTTGTAGCAACGTTTCGGCAGAATCTCATCTGCCATCATCAGGCTTCTGATGAAGGCTTCAGATGAACTCAATACAGAAGCCTGATGATGGCAGATGAGATTCTGCCGAAACGTTGCTACAACTTTAAAAGCAATGACCTGGGATAATACCCGAAGGAAGCTGAACAGCAAATATATATTATATATACATATATATATAGACTTAGTCTCCTGGAGGAGTGTTCTACTTTCAACTGCAGGGGAAGGCATCACCACAAAGTATGAATCGTCGTCATCATCATCATCATCATCATCATCGTCGTCATCATCATTTAAAAAAATTTAAATTAAAGTCAGATGCAAGAGAATCAGTCATCCACAATGGAAGGTGACAACACTTTCCGCTCAAATAAGTCCCGGGATAAGCCAGTGGACCCCAAAAAGGCCTCTAAGGTGGCAGATAAGGATGCCCAGATATGGCACCTAGCTTTGGAAAGGCAATTGCAGAAATGAACCAGAGAGGCGGGCAAGATGGCGATGACACATCAATCGGGTCAGGACCCAAGTCCATTTTTGGACCCTTGGACATTGTTGGGGCGCTCTACCCAGCCCAGGCAGACTGTTTCTGGACAACCTCCCAAAGGCAAATCTCTTCCTATTATTATGCCCATCGCAATGAAGCAATGGATGGAGATGGCAAGTCAAAGGGGCATCGCGGCTGGACTTCAGCAATCCATCAGGACCAGACATTTCTCGGCCACTTTGGATGCGGGATCCCTGTCGGCTCGATCATTTGTGCACATGGGTCAACATCAAATTCAGGTATTCCCCAATATTCCTAACTCACCAGCCCAGGGTCTTCGGGAGGAGGTGGAATTTGAGGATCAGGATGTTCCCATGGAGGTGGGGTCGATCCATCAGATGGACTTGGGGTTGTCAGAGGCTGACTCACTAGAACAAGGA
The DNA here is from genome assembly GCA_015471245.1 of Laticauda colubrina. Classification (NCBI taxonomy): domain Eukaryota; kingdom Metazoa; phylum Chordata; class Lepidosauria; order Squamata; family Elapidae; genus Laticauda; species Laticauda colubrina. Next base: position 6,773,582 of record BLBF01000005.1, read on the forward strand.
ATATTGGATGACGAAGGCCTCATTCCGGATTAACCTACCTTTTCTGGCCTTTTCTGCCCGTACCTCTCCAGTCCATTCTGCTCAGCATCAGAGAGAACAATGTCCTGATCTCTGTAGATCTCACAGAGGCTTATCTACATATACAAATTAGACCTGCTCATGACAAATATCTTAGATTTTGTATTTTGCTGTATGAATATATCGCCCTACCATTCGGTCCGGCTTTTACCAATATCCTAGCGGCTTTGGCTGCCTCACTCAGGATCAAATCTATTAGCTTACAATGTTATCTGGATGATATTTTAATTTTGTCATTTTCCAATCATCAAGCAAAATTGGATACCAAGATTACTCTGGAGACCCTTCAAGGTCACGGCCTTTCCATAAATTGGGATAAAAGCCATTTGATCCCTTTAATCGGGTTACTTCATTTAGGGGCAATGATAGATACCATGGAGGGCAAGGTCTTTCTCTCTCAGGACAGGTTAAACAGTATCCAGTCTTGGGCCAGAGAGATCAGAGCCTTAAAGAGGGTTTCCCTGGCAGTGCTGTCTCAACTGTTCGGGAAACTGATTTCTTGCCTTGGGCTCAATTCCATTCTAGAGAGCTGCAATTGTTCCTGCTACATTTCCAGCGATCCGGAAGAGCCACTTCCAACATCCATATAAAGGTACTGCACAATGTTCTCCGATCGCTTCGCTGGTGGTCGAAAAAAACGATAAACAAGGGGTGTTCTTTCAAGGAACCTTACCGGGCAATGATCAGAACCGATGCCAGCCTGGTAGGATGGGGAGATCACTTCCAATTCCACACTGCACAGGGAATTTGAACTATTTCCGAACAATCACAAAGCATCAACCTGTTGGAGCTGCGAGCAGTTCACCTGGCCTTACACAGTTTTCTACCCCTTTTCCAATCATGCCACGTTCTGGTCTTGACAGACAATATCACAACCAAGACCCACGTAAACAGACAGGGGGTTACCCATTCCAAACTTCTGATGCTGGATATGGCCAAGTTGTTCAAGTGGGCCGAGGCCGATCTGTTTCCACTCAAGGCAGAACACATAGCAGGGGTTTTAAACACGCAAGCGGACTGGCTCAGCAGGGCGATGATACATCAGGCAGAGTGGCGGCTACACCTGCCTTTTTTCCAGGAAGCAGTATGGAGGTTTGGGCAACCAGTGATCAATCTTTTTGCCTCTCCTCTCAATGCCCAATTGCCCCAGTATATTTCAAGGTACCCATCTCAGGAGGTGGAGGCCGTCAACACTCTGTGATGTCAGTGGCCTCCCGGACTTCTATATGCATTTCCTCCATTCCGGGTAATAACCAGGCTGATCCAGAAATTATTGGAGGAACAAGTGGAATTGATATTGGTCGCCCCTTACTGGCCCAGGCGAACATGGTTCGCAGACTTACAGGACCTGTCTAGAGAACAACCTTGGAAAATTCCACCATCAAAGCTTTCCCTCTCCCAAGGGCTGATACTTCACCCGAACCCACAATGGCTCAGTCTAGCCGTATGGAGGTTGAGCGGAGCCATTTAAGGGCCCAACAGATTTCAGAGGATGCTGTTGCCACCATCCAAGCATCCAGACGGTCCTCAACAAATTGTATATATGAGGCCACGTGGTCCACTTTCTGTTGCTGGTGCCAGGGATCTAAGATCGACCTAACTGCCCCATCAATAGGACAATTATTGGACTTTTTACAGGAGGGGTTGACCAAGAGCCTATCTCCAAATACTTTACGCAGGCAGGTGGCGGCTCTAGCCTCGGTGATATCCTGGAGTGACCTCCATTCCATAGCACACCATCCACATGTCTGCAGTTTTCTTAAGGGAGCTGCAAACTTAGGACCTCCTGTAATTCACTGCTGTCCCACCTGGGACCTCAACAAGGAGTTAACCGCTCTTACATCTGGCCCGTTCAAGCCTTTAAGAACCTGACATATTCAATTTCACAACTTCAAATTCCTGACATACAAGGTGGCCTTCCTAATTGCAATCACATCAGCAAGAAGGATTTCAAAATAGGTGGCATTGTCAATGAGTAAAGGACCTGTGCGTGTTTCATGTGGACAGAGTGGTTCTCCGATTGGGTCCATCGTTCACTCCTAAAGTAAATTCAGCCTTCCCAGTGCATAGACTGGAGCATCAATGGCATTGACTTGACGTTCTGAGGGCCTTAAGCATCTATCTAGACCGCACGGCGGCATTTCAAAAATCTGAGGCTCTATCAAAAATCTGAGGCTCCTATCCTTCAACCCATCTTCTTTTGGACAAAAGGTGTCATCGACGACCATCGGTAGATGGTTGAGAGATACCATAGCTAAAAGTTACGAATCCCAGTCCATCTCAGTTCCTAAGGGCATATTAGATGAGCATAGATATTATATCTGTCTTGTCAGAAGCAGAGGACAATTTCCCTCAAGAGCTACATACAGTATGTCTGCCAGCTATTAGGAAGCAATGAAAAAAAGCTAAGAGCTATCAGCTGAACATCATACATCCCGGGATTAGCATCAGCATTTAGCTTTATCATGGTCTGCTTGCAAAAGATTATTGATGATGTTTCAGAATAGGTGTGGTTGCTGTTGGAGCTACATTTAATAAAAGCCTATGCATTTGTCAATTTCTCTTTTTCCTTCTCCCTGATAAACCTTTTAGTTTACTTCTTAGTCATTGAAGAGGCGGTAACTTTTTCACAGTATATTCATACAATCTGGAATAATTTGCCAAGGGATAGATGGGTGGATTTTGTGCCTTCAAGTGAATGTCTGCTCTTAGAGGCCACACTGGTGAATCTTCCCCAGAATGTTCTTTCTACAGCCTGGCCCTTCAAGTCTTCTAACATTGCCATTGTAACTAAATCAACCCACCTTGATGCTGATTCTTCTGTTCTTCTCTTTTGATCATCCAAATACATCCAAAAATGTGATAATTTGAGCCTGGTAAAATTTGATCACTTCTGATAAAGTCTGTGCAGTGGAGACACTGGACAAAAACCTTTGGCCTTTTGTTCATCGAGTTGCTTTTCGTTTGTAAAAATCAGTAACTGTTGGTTACTGCTTTAAAGTACAGAAGGAAATGTCTCCTCTGATATCTTATATTTTATTGGTGTTTTAATTTTATTTGATTGATGCACTCTTCTTAATGATTCTTCCCATTTAAAAGGTAGAAAGAATTAGCAGAATAAGAAAGTTGGAAGGGACCTGGGTGTTCTTCTAGTCTAACCCCTCCAAATTATAACTGTTTACATTAATTTCGTGCTTCTGTCCCATATAACAAGGTATTTTCTGCTTCCCTTTTATTTCAGAAACATTATATATATTGGCTGGAAGTTGTTCTCTAAGATTCCCATTGAAGTTTTCCCAGGCCTATTTATAGATGGCAGGGATAATTTTTCTGCATGTCCAGTAATATGCCTATTTAGAGAACCAAAAGTGGCTGAGGACGGGGCAACAGAATGAGAGTGTCAATGGAATGGAATGGCTGGAACAATGAGAATTCCACACCAGAATCTTTTGTTTCAAGACAGTTTGTCAAGATGGTTTGGGCAGTAACCTGTAGATGATCAAATCAAAATGGTGCACTAAAATTCCTACTTTAGAGGATAGTTCGCCCTTTGAAAGTGTCTGAGATCTGGATTTTTTTCTTTACAAAATTGTAAGAATGGAGAAGAGGAACCTCAGGGTTGCCAGATGGCAGTTAGCAGTTATAAAACAGCAGCCATGTGACTACCCAACACCCAATTTTCCTCATTCTAGTGAGCTGCATGGGATTTCTATTATGGTAATTATTTCCAAAATTGGAATTCTTCCATAACATGCAAATATTATGCAGATTGGTAATTTGTTTTATCTTTTTTTGTGGATGTAATGTAAAGTGACCACTCTTAATAGAATTAAAAATTAGGCAAAGATCCTTTTCATCTATCTCATGCTCTTCTCCCAACCCCCAACTCAAAATCTTTTCACTATACTGAAGTCCATTCTAAAGGGTCAGAGGAATATCCTGAAGAAGGTGCATTATATTGGTGGATTGCAATGTTAGGTGTGGAAGCTATCTGAAAACAAAGAAATTTACAAGAGCAAATTTCTTTCATGCGAGGAAAAGACCAATTTTGTCTGTGTTTCTTTTCTCTTAGCAATTACCCATTGTAATAAAGCTCTCATTGTGCACGCTATAAATGAATTAAACAATTAATGTGCATGGAGAAAGTAGATTTACTCTCCTCCTTCTACCATTTTTCCCCTTCTGTTCAATGTTGTCCAATTCTCAGAGACTACCTGAACAAATCCCTGAAGTTTTTTTGGCAAGGTTTTTCAGAAGTGGTTTGCCATTCCTTTCTTCTTAGGGTTGAGAGAAAATGATTGGCTATTGTTATCCAGCTGACTTCTAGACAGGACAGGGACTCATAGTCTCCTGTTTTCTAGCTTGATGCCTAACCCAGGGGTTAACCCAGTTTAGCGAAGGGCGGGAAATTGTAATATGTCATGTGATGACAATGTGACACCATGAGTTTGACACTCCTGCCTTAACTACTGCATCATACCAGCTGTCTTAATTTAAATAGTGGTGGACTATCTCAGAGTGAATCTCAATGCTGGAAGATTTAAGAAAAAGAAAGTCTACTGCAAGATGTTGCTAAAAGTGGTTTGAAAAGAGCATTACAAATATTTCATATTATTTAGTGACTACATGTGGCTTTCAGTATTGAAGGCAATGTGCCTCTGAATGTCAGCCTTGAGAAACCTATTCATCACTAGATTTTTCAGAAGTATTCTTCTGCCTTGTGCAGTAACACAAAGTGGGACTGGCTAGTAGAATTTTCTACATTCTTAAGATCCTTCACCCTTCCAGAATCTTGGTGATAGCATACCGGATTTTTCTATAAATGAAAACAAGTTGGGAGCACCTTTTTCAACTAAAAAAATGTTTAAAATTGAAATGTATTTTTAGTTTAATTTACTTTTTTGTCTTTGTGTAGTTTTTTTTATTTTTATACAGAAAATTAAAATTAAAAATTCCAAAGAAGAAAAGATTATTTTTCCAAAAGTAAAAACTTTGACAAAAACATTAAAAACAAATCATTAGACAAAAACATTAAAGAATATGGATTAAGACAAAAATCCTCCTAGTTGAGCACTAACAAATATGTTACAAGAATAATAGTTTTCTCCTCTTGTGAATAGGTCTAAGATTTATAAGCTTTTATATCTATTTGTAACCAGTTGGCCTGTGATACCTCTGACATACACACACGTATATAGTTAAGAGGTTAATCAACAAAGTTAAATTTCAGAGTTTGTGTGTGGGTGTACTACAGCTTATTTCATCAGATTACTCAACAAAGGTGCTATGGTACTCCTGATATTTGTGTACCATAAAGTAACAAGGCTGTCCCTCCGACACTGTTTGTTATTTCTAAGAAAGTATAATCTCATTCAGAACAAGGAAATCTATCCCTCTCTGGAATTATAACTTGAACATGAGGCATATCTATCTCGCCTCAATTCAGTTTTAATTTATTCATTACCAACTGCAGGCGGGTACACCATTACCTGCAGATATTGCAGATTTGGAAGTCATCAGTCTATTGATAGCATATATAACTTTAAATTTCCCAGCAATATCCCCAGCATTTCATTTAGATATTGAAAACTAGGAGATAGAATGGAGCCTAAGGGATGCTATATAACACTGTGTAATAGCTCCCAATTCCAGGAGCAGCTGTCTCCAGGTGGCACCTTTAGATATCAATCTAACATAGGAATAACTGCATTATTCACACAGTTCAGAACACTTCAGTCCAGCACACTTGATATAGAAAGTTGCTGAAGAGCCAAAAAGGAATAATGCATTTCTTGTATTGAACCCTATGCAAAAATAATCCATCATGCCAGGTTAGGTGATCTCAGCTTCATAATAGCCCATTCAGAAGCCAATTTGAAGTATCTTGCCTTCAGTAAATGTTTCAGCCATTGTTTCCTTCTCACACAATCCTAAACTTCAAAACTGTCAACTTTTTTTCAGGTTGCAGTGAACCAGCTCTTAATTCTTCCCATTTTACAGAGAGGCTTTCTAGTACATAAGAAAAGATGGTCCATCCTTGTGTGACAGTTACATACATTTAGATGTGAGTTTCACATTAAGGCAGTCATTTTAAGTTTTTTTTTTTAATACAGACTAAAACTTCCTGGTCCTCCAAATTTTAAATGCATTGAAACTTTCCCACTTACTGCACAGCTTTTTATAAGCTTGAAATGAAAGTATCAATGATGAGAGCAGCCCAGGTGGCATGAACTCCCATCTGGGTATACAGATTTAAAAAAAAAATTGTGAAACTGAGACATGTTGGACAATAGTTTAAAGAATGAGAGCAAAGGTAATTCAGGCATCTCAGAATGGAGTAATTATATAGTGATTGCTCACATCTGGTACATTTCTTGTATATTTTTAGTAATTAAAACAATAATCCTGAACATCAGTTAGTAATATTTATATTCTAAAGTCTTCACCAGATTTCCCTGGTATCTGCAAAATGTGTTTTGAGGATTTCTGATATATTCCAATTAATTTCCTCAATAAGCCATTATTGCTATCATGAATAAGATAATGCTTTGTTCTGGCCAAATAATCTTTCTATTTGGGATCATTGTACTAATTTGTTTGCTTGGGTCTTCAATTGTTGGGCACAATCAATCAGAATGTCCTTGGTATAACCAGTTCATTTTTTTTTTTGCTCTTGCAATATATTATCTAGAGGAGAGTAGTAGTCCATGCCCAGACTACAGTTATTCCCCAGGAATGATTTTGCAGCTTCTATGTATAGTAATTGCAAAAGGAATAATTAGTAATCACTGCACATAATTTCAACTCATGTGTTTGGGAGATATTGTAGAACAAGTTATCTATTAACATTTAAAATTTAGCATCTGACAAAGAACAGAGAGTTTTGAATGCCTTTAAAGTATTAGTGACATCTGTTGAAGTATCATGATATATGATATGCATGTAGAAGAGTAATATATTTGGAATATATCAAGTTAGGTAGGCTGAGCAATAACAATACCTAAAGCACTGCACTGTAGCCTGACACTTGTTTTATTATAAAATCCATCAACAAGGTTTCCTGCTTATTCATGTGATGTCAGCCATAATCCCCACCCACTTTTGATTGTTGTCTAATGGTTAAGACAATTCACAACTGATTTGCCTATAACCAGACTTTTTGTTAGGTAACCTGTCTTGGGAAGACAAAGGTCTTAGCTATTTTATTAGGCTAGTCAATTTGAGCAACAAAATCTAATGTATATTATTTTTATATTTCTGTGCTGACACCTGAGATTCCTCTGTATTTTTGCAGTCCATATCTGGTAGCTCTAATATTGTGAAGTCCTTGGTGATCACTAAGCTTGGCTGTTTTATTGCAGACATTTCATTACCAAACTAAGTAACTTCATCAACCCTGAGATACTAATATTCTCTTCTATTGGAGCCCTAAATTATTTTAGAGATTTTTTACAACAAGTGTATTTCAAAAACTCTGAACAACAGAAATGTTAATTGCTTGAAAATTGTGTAACCCTGACTCTCTAACAGGCAAATGCTGATTTTCCTATGTTTGGTACATGGGATCAATTTAGCTATAAGTGGTTTGCAACATAGAGTAATGATAAATAAACGTCCATGGTGGGAGATACAGTTAGGAAAAGGAGATTATGATGTTGGGAGATACTAAAAGCACAATCATAAAGAATTCCGCTGAGTAAAGTAAAGAAAGCTAGAAGAGTCCAATGTGGTTGTACAAATTGCACACTAAAATTGTACAAATTGTACACACCTTGTAATAAAGGCTTAAAATAGAAAAGCAAAAAATTAAGAAAGAGTACATAAGGTAGCCTGTTACTGCAAAGCTGATGGCAGAAAACATAAAGTTTAGAATAAATTGGGATTAGTGAATGAAAAGATCTTTTTCAGATATCTTCAAAATAAAAGGCAGTAAAGAAATAGATGTGCCAATTTCTCAAAGTATATGACAAAATGCTAGAAGGCAACAAAGGAACACCATATCAACTCAGTACCTAAAGCCCATGTCACACTGCACCAACGGATGGAAAGAGGATGTAAAACGGAGAGAAACACTTGCCATCCGTTGGTTAACGCGATGCATCCGTTCTGTACTCACTGCCTCCGTTTTTCATCCTCTCTATCCGTCCAGCATCCGTCTATTGACATTTCATCCACTCAGAAAGTTTTGAGCTGCTCAAAACTTTTGAGCGGAAAATGTATCCAACGCGTCCATTCTGCATCCGCTAGGCATATGGGGGACATCCGTTCTGCATCCGTTGTCATCCGTTACGCATCCGCTATATCCGCTAGGCATCCGCTGCGCATCCACGCAACTCAAATCCGCTCCAGCGGTAAATGGATGCAGGGAGGAAGCGGAACGGATGCGGAACGGATGTGCAGCATGAGTAGCATGGACGGAGAAAGGATGAAAGCAGATGCAGCTCGCAAACAAAGCATAAAAACGGAAAAAACGTTCGCAGAGGGGACCTATCCGCTCTCATCCGCTTCCATCTGCTAGGCTTCCGTTCCACATCCGCTTTCCATCTGTCCTGCGTCCTCCCCCCGTCCATTCCTTTCCGTGTTATCCGCTCTGGTTATGCAAATTTTTGCCCCTTTTGAGAGCGGATAACAACAGATGGAACATTTTTCTCGTCCGCTGTGTCCTTTTTACAAACGTTTTGCATCCGTCGGCCAGTGTGACAGGGCCTTAAATGACTGAATCTTCATTAAAACTTCTGAGCAATTATGAGGACCAAGTGGAACTAGGACATTACCTTGAGCTACTGCTATTTCCAGGTTAACAAAATTCAAAATCTGTGTACTGCTACCTGTGGTTCAGCTGCATTTTTCCAGTGCATATTTGAAGTGCTTCCGTGCTAAAAGGATTAGCTGGTGACATCACTGTTGCCCAGAGTACAACCAATTTGGGGCTCCTTTCATGACCCTGTTAATGAGGCCACCAAAATTGTACTTATTTATCTTCTCGCATTTGTATGCTTTTGAACTACTAGGTGGGCAGGAGCTGAAGCTAATGGTGGGAGCTCACCCTGATATACCAGGGCACTGGGCTTTGAATGTGGGTAATCCAGCCCTGTAAACATGTGAGCCACTGCTGTCCTTACTCCAAGCTTAATGTTCAATATATTGTTAAGGAATACCTATTGAAATTAAATAAGTTTAAATCTCCAGGGCCAGATAATGTCTCATAGGGTACTGAAAAATCTTACTGATGGATTGGCCAAATCTCAATCCTTTATCTTCTAGAAATCCTGGAGAATGAATGAAAGTCAGGTGACTGCAGATGAGACATTTTTATTTTCGGAGATGAGACAGTTGCCCTATGTCTCATCTCCAAAAATAATACAAAAGCAAGAAGGATTCATGGAGTTACAAATATAATTAATCTCTCATTAATAGCTAGCAAGATTCTAGAATAGATTGAAAAAAACAATCTGTTTGTAAGCACCTTGAAAACAGTGTATTCATCTATCAGGCATCAGGATGAATTTGTAAAAAATCAAGCTTACCACTTAAATTTAGTTCATTGTTTAATTGAATTAGTTATGTTATTAAATTATGGGAGAATTATAGAACTAATATATCTTGATTTTAAGAAACCTTTTGACAAAGTTATTCCATGCATTCTCATTAACAAGCTGCTATGTCTCAGCATCTGTCCCACCACCTATTGTCAGATTCATTATGGGATAAAGGATTACTGATTTTCTTACAAGATTATACATGTGAAAGCTTTTGAACAGTGAAAGCAAGATTCAAATATTAATTAATTGTTGATGTTCTTACTGTTATAATTCTTATTAGTATAAGTGATAAAACTTGGTTGTCATAATTAGAAGCTTTTTTCTGCTGATGAATATTTTCATTTGTGCTTGGATTTGTGAAAATAATATTTTAAACTAATAAAACATGAGATGAATTAGCATTTTTGAGTGAGATTTAAAGCATGTTTAATGATGCCTTAGATTGCTTCAGTTTCTTCTCATCTTCCAGAACTGCAGGAAGATTGTGGTTAATTTGTTTTTATTATTTTGTGTGTGTGTGCTTTCAAGTAAGTGTTGACTCTTGGTGACTGCCTGGACAAGACCTTATTGTTTTCTTGGCAAGATTTCAAAAGTGGTTTGTCATTGCCTACTTGTTAGGCTTGAGAGCAAGTGACTGACTTAAGGTCACCAATCTATCTAGGGGCCTAAAGTGGGACTAAAACTTAAGAGTCTCCTTGTTTCTAGTTTGCTGCCCTAATTACTACACCTTGTTGTTGAAGTAATTTAGGTCATGGAGGTAACTTGATTTCTTTTGCTGAAGTGAAGAGGCAATCCCATTCACATTTACAAAGCATCAAGTTGAACAAGAGGCATTTTGGGATTGAAGTGTGGGGAATGCTCCTCCAACTCCAGTCTGTAAGACTTTCAGTGCAAGACAGAAGCTCCAGAGTGGGAGGTTTTATAATGCACATGCTGCAGACTGTCCCATTGTACCTGCCAGTGCTAACCAACCTGGAAACCACTAGACATATACTAAAGATCTTCCTGGTTAGTTTGATTCAATGAACAATTGGATTGTTGTCAGCAGTCAAGCTGCCCAGAGTTGCATTGTGGTTAGATGGGCAGCCAATAAATTCCATAAATAAATAAATCACTAAAGATGCTTAGGACGTATTAGCTCTAAGGTGGCCAGTTGTGGTGCGCACCAATTTTGAAGAGCCCCACATCACTTGCCAAAATAGGAAGATCTTTGAAATGTGGGTGCAGTAAAGGAAGATGAGAAGCACCCTTTGTTGGTGAGAAGCACTGTTATGGGAATAGAATTTCATGTCCCAAAGGTGTTTCTTCAAAAAGCAACTGGACTTTCTTATTTTTCCTTGAAGATGTTTTGCTTCTCATCCAAGAAACTTCTTCAGTTTTGACTGAATGGTGGAGAATGGAAGGATTTATATTCCTTGCAGTCATCTGGCCATTAGCACTCTCTGAGAGTCATTGAGGCCAATTCTGTGCCCACAGGGTCACCTGAACACAGTTCTTTCAGCAGTTCCAAAAAAAGTTCCACACTCATTTGCACTCTGATTTAGATGACCCTGATGGCACAGACAAATCCCCAAGTGACCTCAATGACCCTAAGAGAGAACACTAACAACCAGATGATTGGAAGGAATATAAATCCTTCTGTTCCCCACCATTCGGTCAGAACTGAAGAAGCTTCTTGGATGAGAAGCAAAATGTCTTCAAGGAAAAACAAAGTCCAGTTGCCTTTTAAAAAAGCACCTTTGGGACATGAAATTCTATTCCCATAACAGTGCCTCAACTCCAGGACTCCAAATACGGTACCTCTGTCAGCAGTAGGCTTCAGCTGAATTGTCAACCTCCCTACATCTTGCATGGGCCTTGACCTCAAAAGATTTGACCCTTGATAGAAAAGGTACTCTCCTACATCACCACTGTGGTAACTCACCAAACTTCATTTCCATTCTACTCTTTGAAAGAAAGAATTAAGTACTCCTTTTTGACATGGAGGAGGAAGAGGAGGAGGTGGAGGTGTTGATGGTGGTGTTATGGCCTAAGGCCAGTCTGCACCTTTAGCACAACTGAGGGACTGCCAAGGGTTCATGCAGCTTTCAAAGTTCCTTTAGTTTTACCAATCACTGGGAAAATACTAATTCTGCACTGCAGTACATATAAAAAATTATACTGAATCAGTAATGAAATATGAAAATAAAATGCAAAATCAATTACATTATCAACCACAACACAATAAAAAGCTTCCTTATTTCTTTTCTTTAATATCGTATATTCAGCATTTGGCAGAGTAATCTATAGAAATAAACCATGTTTTGTTGTTCCTGGCAGGAAAGCATACCAGATAAAGTAATAAAAATAATATTTTTAAAAAGAAAATATGCATATATTGAATCAATGTCTATGTTTACAAAAGCAAAAAAAATGGACTTATCAAAGTATAGCTACATTTCCTGTTGGTTTTTCAATGAAAACACTTTCATCAGAAAAGAATTAATACTGGAATGTGTCAGAATCTTTCCTCCTTTTATCAAAGATAAAACAGTTTCTACTGTAATTTTGGAATGTCACTAGCTTCATTTTCATATTTCTAATATATGAGACAAATAAATAAGTCATATATTTGCTCATTATCTTTCAACCTTACATTTCTGAATTGGATTAATGTAGCCCCAGTGAACACTGATTATCTCTGACAGGAAGTTATTAAATCCCTTTGGGGAGATATTTTTTAACATTTTTTTCTAAGCTGAGTTATGCCACATTTATTACATCTCAATGCAATTCTCAACATTTCTTCAGTTAGAAGTTATGTGAGTCTTGCTAGCAATGTATGTCATGAAGCATATGAAAAAGGAACTCAAGAAAAACATTAGTTATCAATCAAAATCAGGGCTTAAAATTATGCTATACATTTAATTGAGGATGTTGAAGACTTTAAAAAACTTTATTGAGTCTGACAGCAGTATATGATTCATATTATTAATTTATTATGTCAAAAGTAAGCAAGAAAGTATGTCACAGGAAAATCCTCAACAGTGGTATCACATATGGGTATGTACCAAAATTGAGAAATTGTTAGTCAACATGTTGTGAAACAAACCCTAACCCAGGGGTGCCCAATCCCCAGGCTCCAGCTTGCTACCAGGCTGTGGCCCATTCGGAACCAGGCTGTTTAAGTGGGGGTGCACACTCAGCTCCACTTGCACAAGCAGTGGGCACTTGTGCTTGCCCATGAAGCTACATTTGTGTGAGCGGTGGGCATGGAAATGGAGCTGCATGTGCAAGTGCATGGGTCTGCAACTCAAACAGAACCCTTCTCTCCCCCCCCCCCCCCCGGGGGAGCCCACCAGTTGGAAAAGTTGGTGATGCTGCCCTAACCTTTTTGTGCATGTGTTGATATCACACCCATATAAGAAAAGGGGCAAAGTTTAATCATAATGATCTATTAGCCCTCTTTCTGATTCTGATTCTCCTCACTTTTATGGCACTGCTGGAATTCTTTCAATGCTTTGTATAACTTTTGTCTCGATGTTAAGGGATGTGGTTAGGCATAAAGGCCAATTTAGGTATCTTAAGGCTGCAGAAGTTTCTATTTGCAAAATTAAAAATTCCCACACTCTCAAAGAAACAAGTCAATTTTTCTCATTGAAGTCAGTGGGCAAAACTTGGATATCTTAATTCTCTGCAAGACTTCAGGCAACAATTTTGAAACTTTTCCATACACCCAAATGCAAAAAAGGGCAAAATGTGAATGCATGACATGCACTTTAGAAGCAGGAATTGGATTTTTATTCTATTGTGTACTGATAATGTGACAAAGAAATAAGAGAATCAACTTTAAAATAAAAGCAGCAGTGAGGTTTAAGAATCTATCCAAAAATCACCTAACCCGTTTCTTCCTTTGCCAGAGCTAAACTCACATTCTTGAGTTGAACTGAAAGGTTCAACTTTCAGTTTAATTTGTAAATGGAATTAAAGGAAGACACCATCTTGATTTTCACATCTGGTAACAGAATGTCTTAAGGCAACCCAGTATCTGATTACAGGCCATCATAACAAGGCCTCAATTCGATATGAACATGAGGAAACATCACTTTATTTCAATAACCATTGGTAGCAGTGCAATTTGTAATAATACAGAGCCTACTGTGCTCTTCCTGGGAAATATTCCAGTGGTTTTTACCTCTGTTGTAAGACAGTGCTGGCAGGTTTATACTGGCATGTGGTAACAGAAGGGTGTTTATTTAATGCATTGTGCACAATATTGGGGGTGTGGAAAGGGCTACAGAGCCATGAAGAAGGATATAAAAGTCAAACATAAAAAAAGAAATAGGATATGTTAATTATTTAAAAATGCTGGGTTCTATTTTCCTATTGCTGTGCAGATATTCTTTTGAGGGGTCCTTGATGCATTCTGAGCTTGGATGTTTTCTTGCAGATATTTCATTCCCCAAACCAAGGAACGTCATGAGTGCTAGATATTCTTTTTTTTTTTTAAAGCCATCTGCTTATTTTAGCAGAAATACAAGAAATTGCACAAAATAGGTAGTTAAAATTAAAATTACTGCAAACTAGTGCTGCACAGCTGTGCCTTATTCTGTGGCAGTTCCTGTTGCTTAGCCTGCTTACCTGTTGTTCTTTTGTCAGGCACTCAGTCTGTTTTAGCTGTGTGTTAATCATAGTCTGTATATTTGCTTCTTCAAGTTTAGTTCCAGTTGTGTTCATTTCTAATGCATCACAGATCTTTCAGCTTCTGCTGCCAGATGTGCCCAATTTATTAGATGCAGAATCTAAGTCTAGATCGATTTTAAACTAAGATGTCCTCATCATTTCTTTAGAGCAATGGTCTTGATCCACTCATATCTCTTTCTTGAAGCTTTCCTTACAAATTGTTACAATTGCAAAGGAAGAAAAAAGGAACCCTGATATCATTTCCTTTCCTACATTTACCTATTGATGCACAGAATCCAATTAAGTTACGATCTCTTGGAAAGAAAACATACATACTTGGTATAAAAATGATAATAGCTTTAGGATTTCCAAGTTGCAATTTTAAGATCATCCTTTCCTTAAGACTACCCTAAATGACAAACTCTTTTCAGGGAGCATACAAATTGATATATTTTAATTTCACATGCAACATGTCTTAAGAATGGATTCAAACTATTATGCTTCTTATCTGCTTAATCAACATCTCTGCACTGATATTTAAAGACATATATCAGGTGTTCCGTACTGTATGATATTCAGCACTCTTTCACAATCTGATGCTTTCCAGATGCATCTTTTCATTTCCAGATGCAAATCTTTTCCAGTGGAAAAGATTTTAGATTCTGCACATTTTAATTAAACACTTTCTGAAAGTGCAAAGCTGGGGAAACCAGATGTATACAAATGGAATGGACTGTCACATAGAAGAAGACAAATATTTGGTTGGCCTAGTGAGTAGACCTAGAGGTGCAGTGCCATGAGCATCTGCAAAAGGCCAAATGATACAAAGGTATAAAAGGAATAAAGCTTGTATCATGACATCAAAGCATATATTTAATTTTATTTTAATTCATTCAATTTGCAAGGCCACTCAAATCAGAATGACTCTGAGCAGCCTTAAAAGTCGATAAAATAGCCACAATTATCAAATAAGCAACACAGAAAATTGGGCACACTCTATGCAGCAAGAGAACTTACTTGATGAACTTTTAACTTATAGAAAATGCTCCTAGTTTCAGATGAACAATAAGAAAAAACATCCAATGATTGTTTCACAATAAAATTAACTAGATTGTTGGTAGAATCCACTTTGTGGCAGGATCTTCAATTAGAAGGTGATAATCCATAGTTCTCAGTTTTGTGCTTAGTTTACTTTCTTTCCAGTTGTCTGCTTGTTGATCTATGAATTGGTAGTTGTTTGAAGAGATTTGTTGAAGTGTCCATCATATACTGAATATTTTTCAGGGACCTAATTTTAACTAGCTCTCTCAGTACATATGTTTATATACATTAGCTGCCTGTTTGCAGGATTTTTGTTAGGTTATCACAGAGATGTCTATTTTGATGAATTCCTAGCCATGGTTTATCCTTTATTCATGCTGCAGGGTACGAAATTCCTGGGTGCCTACCTGCCTATGGCAGCCTAGAATACTCCAGGGCAGGCTCGCAAAATCTTCACCTAGCCTCTGGGACAGGTAATTAAAGAGTGATATTTTATCAAGTTAATGTTTCTTTTGTAACTTTCTGTCATTGCTTTTTTTTTTTTTTCATTCCCTATCTCCCTTGCCAGTCATTTTCTTGATGCTTTGTTAAAGGAGACAGTATTTTGAAAATAAGCCCAATTCATTTATTTCAAGACCACTAAAGGATGGCAATCAAAATTGTCAGAGTATATTCATGAACTGGAATAGAGCATGGTAACAAGGTCAGCCAATGAATAGGCATAGCAACTAAGTCAGCCAATGAGAACTGTTTGGAAATTGAAACTAGATGTAGCCTAGCAAACTGAAACTAAAAGTAGCCTAGGCATGGCTCTATGTTGAGCTCTGCAGCTCTGAAGCTATGTTGAGCTCTGATTGAAAATGAAACTGCTTCTGTCTGAGTTTGCTCCATGTTGAAGAAATCTACAACTGGTTTGTAAAATCTACTTATTATGTTCATAAATATGTTAAATGAAGCATCAGCCATCTGTGTTTGTTTTTCTGACATTGAATTAATGCTGCAAAAACTCTGAATAAAAATAGTTTTTTAAAGGTTCTATCATGACTTCTGAAATCGGGTTGCCAACTTTTTGCTGGTCTCAAATCCTATGTCTGAACCCTGCAGACAATAATTCATTTCACATAAGGTTTTTGAGTGCACAAAAGCAAGTTGGATAGAACATTTGTAACGTTGAACAAGAATCTCTAAGCATAATGGTTACTAGAATTTGGCCATTATACTGTGAAGCTAGTTGATAGCTTTTGAAAAAACTTAAATTATACTTACTGTGAAGCTCTAATTTCAATAGTTATGCTTCTGTTAAAAGAAAAAAGAATTATGATTGATTCTAAAATGACTGATTCTATAAAGCCTTTCCCTTTTGTGAACTGAACTTTTTCAGATGACTTCTCCATTTATCTTCATAATAGCCATTAGTATTCTTGAAAGCTGTAAATTTAACTCCTGTTTCTCCCATGAGCTGTTCAGAGAATCCAGAAGTGGGAAGTGCTTCAGTCTCTTCTGGAAAGGCTGGGCTTAAAAACTCTGGGGCACTCCTCCTCCTCCACAGAACACCTCCCCAGCGTCCTCAGTTTTAGCTCAGCCTTCGTGGTAAGAGATTGTGCATTCCCTGACTAGAACGGTTTTCTGATTCAGGTTTGCTCTTGGGTTATTTCGGCTTTTAAAAATCTTCCCCATTTAATTTGGATTTTTTCAGTCTTGTCCCTCCAGTAGGTTACCTCGATTAGTTAAAAAAAAAAAAAAAGTTTCCTTGTAAATAGCAGAGCCTGCCACTCCGCAGGCAGCCTGAGGCGACCACCTCAGGCAATTACCTTATCTAATATTCCGAACATCTTCTGTGTGATTGTAGCGGAGTGCTCACAGCCATGGCTCACTTTGCCTTGCCGTTTCATTTGACAGGAGCATTTAACTCGCAAGTTAGAGCCTCAGCAGCAGCGGCTTGTTAGATTGCTCAGACATTAGCAATGGAGATTCTATCTCCCGCCTTTTTTAACGGCTGGCTTAAGTTTGCGCCTAATTATCACAGGCGCCATTCCCCGCTGGTTTCTCTTTTGGGGGACCAGGGCAGTACCTTCGTACTTCGTTGCTTCTTGGGTTTAGCTTTCCCTTGTCTGGCTGACGTTGGATAAGCAGGCTAGTCATTAAACAGGCATTTCCTTGCAATTGCCTTTGGATCATTTCTTTGGAGTGAAACTGCAAGTGCAACTGTGGGACGTTTGGTTTTGACAGGAAAGGATTCACCTCAGATCCTGTACAGCTGGTTTCCCTTGTTGGGGACCAGGGATCCAGAGTTATTCTTGCTTGGAGCACTTCGAGGTTTCCCTTGCTGGGGACCCTTAGATCCTGTTTACCATATACACAGTTATACATATAGATATAGGCATATGTATATGGGCGTTCATATATACATATGTAAATATGTACATATATGCATATAAATATATACATCCATATATATGTGCTGTTCAGCTTCCTTTGGGTATTATCCCACGTCATTGTATGCTTTTAAAGTTGTAGCAACGTTTCGGCAGAATCTCATCTGCCATCATCAGTCGTCAGACGAACTCAATATATATAAAATGCAATATATATATAAAACGCTCCTCCAGGAGAGCAAGACTATATATATATATATATATATATATATATATATATATATATATGTATATGTATATGTATATGTATATGTATATGTATATGTATATGTATATGTATATGTATATGTATATGTATGTATGTATAGTCTTACTCTCCTGGAGGAGCGTTCTACTTTCAACTGCAGGGGAGGCATCACCCCATAGTACAAATATTAATAACAATAATAATAATGATAATAATTAAAAAAAAATTAAATTAAAGTCAGAGGCAAGAGAATCAGTCATCCACAATGGAAGGTGACAATGCTTTTGGCTCTAAGCCAAATAAGTCCCGGGATAAACCAGTGGACCCCAAAAAGGCCTTTAAGGTGACGGATAAGGATGCCAAGAAATGGCACCTAGCTTTGGAAAGACAATTGCAGAAACGAACCAGGGAGGCAGGCAAGATGGCTATGACACATCAATCGGGTCAGGACCCAAGTCCATTGCTGGGATCCTTGGACTTATCTATCCAGCCCAGGCAGACTGTTTCTGGGCAAACTCCCATGGGCACATCTCCTGTAATGAGCACTGCCCGGTTAATCCCAAAGACAACCTTCACCCCTATGGCTGCCAGCTTAAGACAGGAGGAGGGATTACCTGAGATTATTCCCATCGAAATGAAGCAATGGATGGAGATGGTGATTCAAAGGGGCATCGCGGCTGGTGTTCAGCAATCCATCAGGACCAGACACTTCTCGGCCACTTTGGATGTGAGATCCCTGTCGGCTCGATCCTTTGCGCACATGGGTCAACATCAAACTCATGTATTCCTAACTCACCAGCCCAGGGTCTTCGGAAGGAGGTAGAATTTGAGGATCAGGATGTTCCCATGGAGGTGGGGTCGATCCATCAGATGAACTTGGGGTTGTCAGAGGCTGACCCACTAGAATGAGGAATGTTGGACGATGAAGGCCTCATTCCAGACCAACCTACCTTTTCTGGCCTTTTCCGCCCACACCTCTCCAGTCCATTCTGCTCAGCATCAGAGAGAACGATGTCCTGACCTCTGTAGATCTCCCAGAGGCTTATCTACATATACAAATTAGACCTGCTCACGACAAATATCTTAGATTTTGCTGTTGTGAATGGCACTACGAATATATCGCCCTTCCATTCGGTCTGGCTTTGGCCCCTAGGACTTTTACCAAGAATTCTAGCGGTTTTGGCTGCCTTACTCAGGATCAAATCTATCAGCTTACAATATTATCTGGATGATATTTTAATTTTGTCATTTTCCAAACATCAAGCAAAATTGGATACCAAGATTCCTCTGGAGACCCTTCAAGGTCACGGCTTTTCCATAAATTGGGATAAAAGCCATTTGATCCCTTCAACCAGGTTAGTTCATTTAGGGGCAGTGATAGATACCATGGATGGCAAAGTCTTTCTCTCTCAGGACAGGTTAAACAGTATCCAGTCTTGGGCCAGAGAGATCAGAGCCTTAAAGAGGGTTTCCCTGGCAGTGCTGTCTCAACTGTTCAGGAAACTGATTTCTTGTATTTCCATTGTGCCTTGGGCTCAATTCCATTCTAGAGAGCTGCAGTTGTTCCTGATAACTTTCCAGCGATCTGGAAGAGCCACTTCCAACATCCAGATAAAGGTACTGCACAATGTTCTCCGATCGCTCCTGTGGTGTTTGAAAAAAATGATAAACAGGGGGTGTCCTTTCAAGGAAACTTACAGGGCAATGATCACATCTGATGCCAGCCTGGTAGGATGGGGATCTCATTTCCAATTCCACACTGCGCAGGGAATTTGGACTATTTCCAAACAATCACAAAGCATCAACCTGTTGGAGCTGCGAGCAATTCACCTTACACAGTTTTCTACCCCTTTTCCAATCATGCCACGTTCTGGTCTTGACAGACAATATCACAACCAAGACCCACGTAAACAGACGGGGGTTACACATTCCAAACTTCTGATGCTGGAGAAGGCCAAGTTGTTCAAGTGGGCTGAGGCCAATCTGTTTCTGCTCAAGACAGAACACATAGCAGGGGCCTTAAATATGCAAGCGGACTGGCTCAGCAGGGCGACGATACATCAGGCAGAGTGGCAGCTACACCCGTCTATCTTCCAGGAAGCATTACGGAGGTTTGGGCAACCAGTGATCAATCTTTTTGCCTCCCCTCTCAACGCCCAATTGCCCCAGTATATTTCAAGGTACCCATCTCAGGAGGTGGAGGCCGTCAACACTCTGCGATGTCAGTGGCCTCCCAGACTTCTATATGCATTTCCTCCATTCCGGGTAATAACCAGGCTTATCCAGAAATTATTGGAGGAACAAGTGGAATTGATATTGGTTGCCCCTTACTGGCCCAGGCGAACATGGTTTGCAGACTTATAGGACCTGTCTAGAGAACAACCTTGGAAAATTCCACCGTCAAAGCTTTCCCTCTCCCAAGGGCTGATACTTCACCCGAACCCACAATGACTCAGTCAAGCCGTATGGAGGTTGAGCGGAGCTGTTTAAAGGCCCAACAGATTTCAGAGGATGCTGTTGCCACCATCCAAGCATCCAGACGGTCCTCAACAAATCGTATATATGAGGCCACGTGGTCCGCTTTCTGTCGCTGGTGCCAGGGATCTAAGATCGACCCAACTGCCCCATCAATAGGACAATTATTGGACTTTTTACAGGAGGGGTTGACCAAGGGCCTATCTCCAAATACTTTACGCAGGCAGGTGGTGGCTCTAGCCTTGGTGATATCCTGGAGTGACCTCCATTCCATAGTGCACCATTCACATGTCTGCAGTTTTCTTAAGGGAGCTGCAAACTTAGGACCTCCTGTAATTCACCGCTATCCCACCTGGGAACTCAACAAGGAGTTAATCGCTCTTCCAACTGGCCCGTTCAAACCTTTAAGAACTGCTAGTCTCAAATTCCTGACATACAAGGTGGCCTTCCTAATTGCAGTCACATCAGCAAGGAGGATTTCTAAATTGGCGGCATTGTCAATGAGTAAGGACCTGTGCGTGTTTCATGCAGACAGAGTGGTTCTCCGATTGGATCTATCATTCACTCCTAAAGTAAATTCAGCCTTCCACAGAGTGCAGGAGTTGGTGCTTCCAAATTTTTGTCCAAAACCATCTCATAGACTAGAGCATCAATGGCATCGACTTGACATTCAAAGGGCCTTAAGCATCTATCTAGACCATACATCAGCATTTTGAAAATCTGAGGCTCTATTCCTATCCTTCAACCCATCTTCTTCAGGACAAAAGGTGTCATCGACGACCATCAGTAGATGGTTGAGAGCCACCATTACTAAACGTTACGAGTGCCAGTCTATCTCAGTTCCTAAGGGCTTTACAACCCACTCAACAAGGAGTGCGGCAACATCAGCACATGGGCCACATGGGCTTCTATAGACGAAATTTGCAGAGCGGCAACTTGGGCTTCACCATCTCCCTTTGTCAGAAATTATAAAATTGATGTCTATGCCTTAGCAGACGCTTCATTTGGCAAAAGAGTCCTGAAAAGGGTCCACAGAGTCTAGGAGTGGATTTTGATCCAGACGAGTCCCTCCCTAAGGACAGGCCAAGCTTTGGTATGTCCCACTTCTGGATGCTCTGAGCAGCTCTTGGGAGAAAGAGCGTTGGTACTTACCTGATACGCCCGTTTTCTGTGAGCTGTGAAGAGCATCCAGCCCCACCCTTTTCTTTCTGTCTGGGGGGTTCCATTCCAGTCAGGGATCCAGATTAGGTGATGAGTTCTGGACTTTGGCACTCAGTCTTTGCAAAACTGGGGATGCTGGAGAGGTGTTCTGTGGAGGAGGAGGAGCGTCCTGGAGTTTTAAGCCCAGCCTTTCCAGAAGAGACTGAAGCACCTCCCACTTCTGGATGCTCTTTACAGCTCACAGAGAATGGGCGTATCAAGTTAGTGCCAACGCCCTTTTTATTGTTAGGCTTCTACAGCTCTTTGGAGGCATACTTTAGAATAGAAGAAGGCAATTCGGGCTTAGCATGGATTTCAAGACACTAAAACTGGCTCAGCCAACAAACTATAGAGAACGTCTTCAAGCCCCAAGGATTACCAGGGACTGAATCTAAAAGAATATATTGTTCCATAGGGCAGATGGAATTGCAGAGTAAACATGCTTCTTAGGTCTCATTAGATGGCATTGTGTAATAAAGAGGCCTAGTATACCTCTTGTGGGAGGAGCAGAAATGTTTGGAGAAAGGTAGTTCCATAAATAAACCAGCCCTCTGCCATGCAGGCTTTTACAGGCAATAACCATCACCTTCAATTTAACCCAGAGGGAAACTGAGAGTCAGTGCAGCTATTGAAGTAGATGTTCTACTTAGACATACAGAGACATACCCATAAATACCTTATTATTGCATTCTGGACCAGTTACACCTTCCAAGTAACTTTTTTTTTTCAAATGAATTATTTTATTGCATTATAAAATGCAAAGAATACATTATAGAATACCGATGATAACTAGGTACAGTGGTATTTATGCAACTAGAAATTGTTAACACTGTGATAAATTAGATAAATTAAACATTTAAAGAAGAGGGGAAGTGTACATCAGTATTAAATGTGATTTCTAAAATGTAATGAACATAGGGTTGCTGAAATTGTACTGTTAATGCTAAATATAACAGTGATAAAATAGAAAAGTTATTTTAGGAGAAAGGTTTCAGTCTTTGAAACTAATACATAATATTAAATTCTTCTCTTTGTTGTTATTTAGAAGTGTTAAAAGAAAAAAAAGGAAAAATTGAGCAGCTTGGAAAATAGTAGATAGATATTTAACTTCTAACTTCCCTCATTTTATATTCTGATCAATTTACAGTGTTTATAAATATTTAGACAACCTTAAAACTATATTGGGTTTATATTTCGCTTGCTACATGAAGTACTCTATATGGAAAACATCCTTCTTGAATTCGGTTAAACTTCTATTCTGGGCATATTTGCCATTGCTTCAGATTCTGCAAGTTCAAATTCCCAATCTGATTTAGTCAGTGCTGTATCTTTCTTCCAACATTGGTTGTTGGAATTCCCAGTGCCCTGAGCATGTATTTCAGTAAATAATGAAGTTTTCCAAGTAGTTTTTAAAGCACTTCCATGTAAAGTCTAAAAGGTGACCAAAGCATGAATACAGCTTTCTAATCTAAAAAGAGGTATAGTTGGTACAGAAGGAGGACTCAAGAAAATAGAAATAGTCTATAATTGCCCATCAGCTGTCTGGGAAATGCCATCCCATTCAGAAACAACCTTATTGAACGCACAGATCTAAGAAATCCTCCAAATATCAGCCACTCAGTCTTCTTAGGGTTGAAATTGTCTCTGATCCTCCCCATCTTAGCTCCTATAGTTTCCAGAAATTGCAAAAGCTCCTTGACAACATCATTTGGTCAGCACAGAGATATCTAACTGGGTATAATCAGTAATCCAGAGTAAACATATTTCCCAGAGTCAAGGTAGAAGATTTCTTCTCTTTCTAAGCTTTGTCCATTAAACCAGTTGTCCAAGTTCCCCCTCCTTGTCATTCAATATTGTATAGCCTGTCAAACATAATTTGAATTGAAACACATGCTACAGAAGCTCAAGAGGCTAAAATATGACAATTCAAGTCTTCATTAAGTGTCCAGTCTACTTTAGATTCCCATAGTCATCGTTTAATTTGGC
The DNA here is from genome assembly GCA_015471245.1 of Laticauda colubrina. NCBI lineage: Eukaryota > Metazoa > Chordata > Lepidosauria > Squamata > Elapidae > Laticauda > Laticauda colubrina. Next base: position 6,797,188 of record BLBF01000005.1, read on the forward strand.
AGCTATCTTCCTGCATTTTCTAGTCAGAACAATCATTTATTTTTCTCTGGCCTACGCTTTTATTTCTCTTAAATATGTAACCCTCGAGAAAGTCTCTTCCACAAAATAAGGTATCTTGTTAATAAAAAAATAGCATTATGTGTGAAAGATTCCAGATCAACTTAGCAATGAAACTTTCTCTGATTAAGAGTATCTTAGTATTTCAAACTCTTTTTCCTGCTTCATTTACTTGCCTTGGGATTCATTTATAAGTGACACATATATACACCACTAAAGGGTCATTGGAAATCCCAAACCAGGTGAATGAAGTCAACTTTATGGATCATCTCTTAGCACAATCTCAGGAGACTGACTAAAGTGGAATAGCTGAACATACACTTCACATGCAGAATGTCTAAGTTGCAATCTCCAGTATCTGCAGGTACAGATGAAAAATGTCTTCCTGCGATCCTGACGAAATTACACCAGTCAGTATCAGTGTTTCCTATGACTTAAGGTTGAAAACAGGCATGTAGACCAATGAACCCAACTCCCATCCCAAAGCTGGTACCATGGAAAACAAGCCTTAACTTCTTTTGGGGACATCCCTTCGCTACTTTAAATGTCTATTGTATTCTCATTTTGTCAATTTTTCTGAAAGCTAATCATGCCAGTTTTCTAATTAAAATAGGGTTTCTAATCCCCTGCTTATTATGTTTGAACTTCTTACCCAGTGTTTTAATTTCTGTGAATCTTTCTCAATATTGAGAGCCGAATGTTAGAGGCAGTATTCAAGCACGTATTGAACAATATAGAATGAAGTGAAACTCACCCCTTGATATGGAAAGTCTTATTTTATTCACTTTTCCATAATAACTTAAGCTGTAAAAATCTAGATGACTATTAATTGACAGCTAAGAAATATAGAGTTCTTTAACAGTTTGATAGTGCACAGGTCATCTGGTTTTGTGCAGCCTAAGTTAGATAATTTATGCAATCTAAAATTACATTTGCCATTTCAGCAACAATGTCTTGCTAGTGATACATATTCACTTCAATTACAATATTTTTTTCTCATGTACTTAGTCTGGCATCCCCTGCTGTATCTTTCAAATTGATTTTCCCTCTAAGTGATTAACTTTGAATATGTCTCTTATTAATTTCATTGTAGTTATTTTTCAAACCACGTCCCTAAACTGTCAAGATTAGTTTAAACTTTATTTCTGCCTTTTAGAATATTAACTCTGCCCAGTTCTGCATCGTCTGTAGATTTGATAAGCATTTTTTCTACTTCTTTATCAAAGTCATTAATTATGAAAACATTAAAGAATACTTGGCCAAGTATGAAATGATAGGTAATGTAGGGTGGGGTAGGTTAAGGTAAGGTAAGATAAGATAACCATGATTCTCTTTTTTTAACTACACATTAAAAATGAAAATCTATTGCCTTCTCTCAAAAGAAAGTACATGTAAAGCCCCTGTCACACTGCAGCAACAGATGAAAAGAGGAAGTAAAACAGAGAGAAACACTTGCCATCCGTTGGAAAACGCGATGTACTCACTGCCTCCGTTTTGCTTCCTCTCTATCCATCCAGCATCCGTTTATTGATGTTTCATCCGCTCAAAACGTTTTAGGCTGCTTAAAACTTTTGCGTGGAAAATGTATACAATTCGTCCGTTCTGCATCCGCTACGCATCCGTTACGAATCCGTTACACATCCGCTATATCCGCTAGGCATCCGCTGCGCATTCGTGCAACTCCATCCGCCCGGACGCAGGGAGGAAGCGGAACGGACGCGGAACGGATGCGTAGCGGATGCAGAACGGATGCAGAACGGAAACAAAGCGTTTAAAGCGGAAAAAATGTTCGCGGAGGGGACCTATCTCAGATATCAAGGATGTCTAGAGGATGCCTAGAGGATGCCTAGATGATGCAAAGGGACACCTATACTGCCCATAAAAAGGGGGAGCAACTTGCCTGCATCACACTTTCAGAACAGCAGCCAAGCTGTGCAGACCTCTGCAGCCTTCATCTGACTCTTCCTCTTCCACAGCATCCAGTCATGTCCACCGTGGATTGCGACCAAATTCTTTCGGCAGCCACCATCCTTCTGCAACACTGCAAAACCATCTACAGTCTCTGTGAACAGTACTACGGGAAGAAAAGGAGGCACCCAAAAAATGTCTGGATCCAAAGATGGTTCGCCAGAAGAGCACAGTACGTACTTTACAACAAGCTGATGGTGGAGCTCAGGAGCGAAGACCCTTGGGCATTCCAGAACTTCATGAGGATGCCTCCAGCCATGTTTGACGAAGTTGTGCAGCGCCTGACACCCAGGTTGACCAAGGCAAACACCAGCTTCCCTCCCAGCCTGGAACCTGGGCTCAAGGTGGCACTCACTCTGCGCCACCTGGCCTCAGGGACCACCTACAGGATCATGCAGCACGGCTGGAGGGTGCCACCCAGCACCATCAGCTTTGTGGTCAAAGAAGTGGTGCAGGCCATCATCGAAGAATACAAGGAGGAGCTCCTCCAGTGCCCCTCCACTGAAGAAGGATGGAAGAAAGATGCAGAGCAGTGGTATCAGAAGTGGAACTTACCACACACTGTTGGAGCCATCGATGGCAAGCAGGTGGCCTGCAAAGCTCCAGCCAACTCAGGGTCCTCTTATCACAACTCCAAAGGCTTCTTCAGCATCATCCTCTTCGCCATGGTCGATGCTGACTACAAGTTCATGTACATCGATGTTTCAGGCAGCGGCTCATCTTCAGATGCCCAGGTATACAACGACAGTCACCTCAAGGAGGGGCTGGAAAGCAACCTCATGGTGGGCTTCCCAGATCCAGACCCTCTGCCCAACAACACGCAAGATGTGCCCTACTTCATCGTGGGGGATGACGCCTTCTCCCTCACAACCTACCTCATGAAGCCCTACACCTCCAGATACCTCACCCATGAAGAGAGGATCTTCAACTACAGGCTGTCCAGGGCAAGGCGAGTGGTGGAGAATGCCTTTGGCATCCTGGCCAACAGGTTCCAGGTACTTCTCACCAACATGCAGCATCGCCCAGAGACCATGAGGAGGATCATGGAAGCTTGTTGCATCCTGCACAATCTCATGCGCACCCACTACCCAGTCTTGCAGAACAGGCTTGTGGACCTCCAACAAGGCTATGGGGACATGGAGCCTGGGGAATGGAGGCAAGGGCAAAACCTGATAGATACTGAGGATGTGCAAGGCCCCAACAGAGCCTCACGTGAGTCGAAGAAGCAGCACAACCTCCTGAAACACTGGTGCAACTCCCCAGCTGGAGCAGTGGAGTGGCAAGACAGGATGGTACATGTTTAATGGATGCTTCCTTCAGCCTGTCTCATCACACGGATGAGATTGTGCCATGTATGTTTGGTGGGCCTACAATGAACAGGGCGTTTAATGAAAAGTTGTGTTTATGTTGACATGTGTGGATAATTATTACATTATTATTGATAATAAAGGGCCGTAGGTGTGGCACCTGGGAGGGTGGACCATACAGTCCCACTATGCTTGCACTGGAGGTTTATATATCCCACAGCTATTACCCATCCCAAAGGTGTTCCTGCCCATCCCACAGGTATCTTAACCCATCCCAAAGGTATCCCTGCCCACCCCACTGCTATCTTACCATCCCAAAGGTATCCCTGCCCACCCCACTGCTATCTTAACCCATCCCAAAGGTATCCCTGCCCATCCCACAGCTATCTTAACCCATCCCAAAGGTATCCCTGCCCATCCCACTGCTATCCTAACCCATCCCAAAGGTATCCCTGCCCACCCCACTGCTATCTTAAACCATCCCAAAGGTATCCCTTCCCATCCCACAGCTATCTTAACCCATCCCAAAGGTATCCCTGCCCACCCCACTGCTATCTTAAACCATCCCACAAGCATGCAAAGGCTAAACCATTTCTAAAAGTTTCCACCAAGAATTTATTCAATAAAATAAATGAAGCAAGTGTGTGAAACAAAAATAAACTTTATTGAACAACAAGCTTTAAAATAAACATGACCCAAATTAAGTGTCCAAATAAAGTCCACAAATATCCAGGCAGCCAGTCTCTGGCACTCCTCTTGGTCACTCAGAGGTGTGTGCCCAGTCCAAGGTGTTAGGGTGCAGGTGCTGTGGAGGTGGGTGCTGCTGCAGTGCTGGTCTGAGGTGTTATTGGAGTGCCTAGCCCCGAGAGGACAAGAGGGGACGGTGTGTTGAGGAAGGTGTCGGACACTTGGCTCAGCCCCGCAATGCTGAGAGGTCCTTCCTCCATGCCATGGGGTGTCAGCCCCAGTACTGAGGACAAATGTACTGAGGCCAGGCTTGGCTGTGGGATGGAGGAAGGAGCAGTGTAGTGGGGCTGCCTGCTCTGCAGCGAGGTGAGGACTGTCGTGGATGGCATCATTGGCGTGGCTGGCATCGCTGTCGTGGGTGGCATTGTCGTGGGTGGCATCGCTGGCATCATTGGAAGCGGTGGCAACGTTGTTGGCCGATGACTCTGTGCCTGCAACTGTAGGGGCTGCTGTCTGTGCTGCTGGACTTCTGGGTAGCTGTAGCCCTGGTAGGTGAGGGGCTGTGGGAAGCCTTGGTATGGGAGGGACATCACCTGGGGTGGAGGAGCAGACCTGGACTGGGTGGGAGCAGGTTCCTCTGGGTCTGGAGGGTTGTGAAGCAGCTCGGTGATCCTCTCCTTCACCACCTGGTACTGAGGATCCGGCATCTCCTTGAGGGTCTGGTTGACATAATTGAGGAAGGGCTTGCGGTTGGAGTAGGAGGATTCGACGGGGACCAGCTGAGAGAGGAGACCTATGCTGGTGCGGATGGTGTCCCTGATCTCCACCAGGACCTTGTGGCTCTGCCCCTCCTGCGGTCCGGCTCTCTGCCTTGCTGTGGAGGCAGAGGTGTGGGTGGATGCGGCTTCGGCAGCGGTGGACTCGATGTCTCCTTTCTCCCACCGCACCAGGGACTCTTCCTTGCTCTCCACCATGCTTTCAACACCTGCCAGGGGGTTCTCCGCCGTGGCACGCCCCACAGATACCTGCGTGGAGACAGGGACTGACTCTCGGCCGCCAGAGGACTGGCTCCCAGCAGGCTGCTGGAGAGAGAGGGTAGAGATTTGGGCTCCTGGTGCTCCTCGGTGGCGGACCTCACCCTCCAGGAAGCTGCATTTGGCCATGACATAGCTCTCTCTATCTGTCAGCTTAACCCTGTCCTGGCCAGATTTTTTGCAGTGCAGCTTCCCGTACCAGGTGTGCATGTGCTTCCACCAGCCAAGGAGCACATCCGATGTGTAGCCCAGACTCTCCGCCCTCTCTCTCCAAGCAGCCTGCTTCCGCTTGGTGTCCCTGTACAGCCACCAGTGTCCCTTCCGCCACAGATATTCGTTCTCTCTCAGCCAGTCCAGCACCTCATCCTCGTGCGCTTCCTCGATGTAATACTGCCTCCTCTCCCGTTGTTGAATACACCTCTTCCTCCCTTTTGCAGGACCAAATGGGCCCTCATCAGAGGGGCTCCCAGGTGGTAGGGGCTGCTCCTCCACACCAGCAGCAGCAGCAGCAGGATCATCAGCATCAGCATCATCACCAGCAGGATCAAAATCAGCCTCATCATCATCAGCATCTCCATACTCACCAGCAGGATCATAATCAACAGCAGCAGCAGCAGCAGCAGCAGCAGCAGCAAGACCAGGATGAGCAGCAGCAGAGTAAGCACCAGCAGCAGGGTCAGCAAGACCAGGAGCACGAGCAGAACGAGCAGGACCAGCAGGACCAGCAGGACCAGGAGCAGCTTCAGCAGAGTACGCAGCAGCAGAAGCACCACCGTCAGGAGCAGCTACAGCAGAAGCTCCAGCACCAGAAGAGCGAGCCCAAGCAGCAGAAGCCCCAGCAGAAGCAGAGTCAGGGACATGGGACGGGAGGGTGGCCCTGTCCCTCTTGCCAGGGATGGCGGCAGGTTGCTGACCCTTTTGCTTCTTCCCCATGGTTGTGGGGTTGCTGGCTGGCAGGAAGGCTGGCAGGAAGGCTGGCAGGCACCAAGCCTGGCAGGAAGGCTGGCACCAAGGCTGGCAGGAAGCCTGTTAGGAAGCCTGGCAGGAAAGCAGGCACCAAGGCTGGCAGGCAGACTGGCTGGCAGGCAGACTGGCTGGCAGGGAGGCTGGAAGGCAGGCTGGCAGCAAGGCTGGCAGGGAGGCTGGAAGGCAGGCTGGCAGCAATGCTGGCAGGGAGGCTGGAAGGCAGGCTGGCAGAAAGGCTGGCAGGGAGGCTGGAAGGCAGGCTGCCAGCAAGGCTGGAAGGGAGGCTGCCCAGGAGGCTGGGAGGCAGGCTGGGAGGCAGGCTGGCAGCAAGGCTTGCAGGCAGACATGCAGGAAAGGAACTAGAAGTGTCCAGCAGCAGGTCTTTCCTCGGAATGCTGGCCACGTGCGAGCTGCTTCCCTTTATATCCGGGGGGCTTGCGCAATGCATCCCCCCCGCATGCACAATTATCGCGCGACATCCATTAGGCTTCCACTGTTCATCCGCTAGGCTTCCGCTGTGCATCCACTTCATCCGCTGTGCATCCGTTCTGCATCCGTTTTTTCCGTTCCGCGTCCGCTTCGCTGAGGCCCCCCGGAAGCCTAGCGGACGTTCCATCCGCTGTGCTTCCGTTCCGCATCCGCTTTGCATCCGCCCTGTGTCCTCCCCGCGTCCGTTTCATCCATTCCAATTATGCAAATTTTCACCCCTTTTGAGCGCGGACACAACGGATGTAAGATTTTTCTCTTCCGTTGTGTCCTTTTTGCATCCGTTGGGCAGTGTGACATGGCCTTAAGCATATATATTCCTATATACATACATAATACACTATATGGAACACAACTGACTTTATCTGGATGTTCTGCTTCGGATACCACAAAGCCCTCCTCCCAGAAGATAAAAAGAAAAATAGGTCATGAATAAGATATATAGCGTCCCAGACAATCTCACTTGATATAACATCTCATTTGATAATTCAATTCTGTTTGATAAGCTCTCACCAAATGTTATCCAAGTCAGCTGTGACTACCACATAATAGGCATGCCATGCATTCTATAAATAACTGGCTTCCTAATCAGAGTGTAATGAGAAGTTACTGTCAAATATTTCTGTAATCACTGCATTGTTTTCAAGGTTCTTAAAACAACATCATTCCTGAATCTTTCCAGTTATTGATGTCAGACTGGCTGGTTTGTAATTCTCATTTCTACTGCGGGCCTTCATCACTTTCTGACTACCTGAAGTTCTAATATATGTTTTCACCGATTTCTGAACTGCCACTTTGTAATATCTTTTTATCCCTCTTAAATGACAAAATCGAGAGCCTACTGATTTGTCTAAGTTTGCCCAAATGTTTAAAGGGTAAATTGCAATTTGGACTGGAACCTTCAATCCATTTTATTCTTTCGGCCATTTCTCAATATATCCCCAGTTCAGACAAGAAGAAATAGTTGTCAAATGTAGAAGTGCGGATCCATGGATAGCTTGTTGTGGCACATACATACACACACAAAGAATATTTGCCATATTTACTTGACAGTAAATGTTAGGGGACGTGATGGCTCAGTGGCTAAGACGCTGAGCTTGTTGAATCAGAAAGGTCAGTGGTTTGAATCTCTAGCACTGAGTAACAGAATGAGCTCCTGTTACTTGTCCTAGCTTCTGCCAACCCAGCAGTTCGAAAGCATGTAAAAATGCAAGTAGAAAAATAGGGAGCACTTTAGTGGGAAGGTAACAGCGTTCCATGCACCTTTGGCGTTTAGTCATGCTGGCCACATGACCACAGAGATGTCTTTGGACAGTGCTGGCTCTTCGGCTTTGTAACAGAGATGAGCACCACCCCTGTGATGACCCAGGGTGGGATACAAAACAAACACAGTCACAGAAAACAGGTGAAGCCCCTTTTATTCCTTCAGTTTGCTTCCAAGCTTCAAATATCTTTGACGGAAGACAAAAAAAAAACCTCCCACACAGTTACATAAAGAAGGCAAAAACACAAACCAGTCAAGATAAGGGCTGGAGGATGTCCACAGATCACACTGGGAAGGACGCCAAACTCAGAGAGGAACTATAAACTAGAGATATTTACACAATTTGTTTCCAGTGTTTGCCATTATGCAGGCCCAAACTCTTATTCAGTTTTCACACCTGCAGCCCATGAAGAGGATCAAGGCCCTCTTCTCCTGAGAACACTACGTCTCTCCTTTATCCTCTCCTCCCTGCATGCCCTAGGATGGATAGGGGATGGGCCTGGGTCCTCTGACTGCTCAGCCAGCCTCTGCCCTTCCCCAGCCATCTCCACAACCTCCAGAGCCACACTTTCACTCCCTGTTGGCTGTTCCTCCTCTCCCTCAGAGTAGAGCTGGAAATGACTAGCATGTATGTGCAAGGGGAACCTTTATCTTAAATAAGGCAAACATTTATTGCCGTATATAATTTTAGAGTAGGGAGGTGTCCAGTTATCTCAAATTTGATGAGAGAAATAGGGTGTAAAGTAAAAATGATTGGAAGCTTTTGAAAATTAGTCATTTATAATGAGGGCCTGCTTTGATGGCTGAATTTAAACCCTTTTTGAACACTTAATCAGGACTTACCTTTCTTCATTCCTTTGCCTATTTCTGCATCTTCATCCAGTTTCTCTTCTTTCTCTTAGTACCTTTTTCTTTCCCTCATTCCCATCCTATATATTTTTCCTCCTTTTCTGTAGCTTCTGCTGGACTACAGGTTGAATGCAGTTATATATTTCTGTATGTGAAACTGATTTCTATATAAGAGAGATATTTCTTGATTCATAAATGGGGTCATTTATTTTATAAGCAATTAATTTTAATCAGTCTTTATTCAACCTATATCAATTTTGTATCCTGCCCTAGCCCTTCTTTTGGAGCTGGGCTTCAGACAGACAAACATAAACACATGCACATATACAAAGTGTCACATAAAAACATTTATTGTCAGGGAGATCTCCAAGATTGATTCCTCTGGAGTTGCTAAACCTAATTTGACAAAGGGAGGAAGGCAGGCATCATGCAAGATTTTTATTTATACATTCATATTTATATTCCAATGTATATGTGCACTGAAATATATATAGGAATGCAGAAATGTTCATTCCTGTTTACTTTTCCTATTACTGGATGCTTTCTGGGTCATATTCTGAGGTCTTTGGTGAATTCTGGCCACTGGTATTGCTCCTACCACAACCTTTTCCACCTCTCAACCAGAGATTTAAGCCTAAGGTCAAAAAGAGGAAACTTGTCACTTCAATTAATTAAAAGAGGAAAAGTCAAAGGTACTTTAAGCCCATCAGCTAGTAAACAATGTATATTGGCTGTCTGTAGCAAGCTGCAAGATTACAGCAATCCTAAATGCTAATAAGAGAAATGTCTGTTTGAACATGTATTAGGAAATATATCACAGCAAAATAAAAGTAAAATAAAAAAATGGAGGACTGTAAATTTTTAGAAAAAAGTAGTTGGATTCAATGTATTACCAGAGTATAGCCAGAGGAACAATCAGTAAACTCATCTAAGCTGAAGGTTTAGCCTTATAGAAAACTCTGGCTCTTTAGTTACCCTAGAATACTGCAGATCACATGATCTGCATCCCTTCTTGATCCTGGAACATTCTCAATGCTATATATTCTGAAACAGGTCTCATCTTCTTTTTTCCCTTTCTTGAGGAAGACTCTTAAAGACAATAATCTCTTAATTATTTATGCTTCATAAGGGGAGGAGAGTTGTATATAACTGAGAATTTACCAAAATGTCTTCCCTGGGTTTCATTAGTAGAAATAAAGCTATTAATTTAGGATCATTTATATGTATATTCTTATTCAATGTGGATTTCAAAGTCTTTTCTGCCTAAAGTTGTCTGTGAAGTTGCCTTTTCTGCCTAAAGTTGCACTGTTGCTCAGGCTAAAGTACAAAAACATCTTAATATTCTTGTTACCTTCAAAATAATTTCCATGCATACTTCTCTTTTCTCCCACTCCTTCCATCTTACCAATCAAAGGTCTGTGCATTCCATTGCCACTGGAAGCAATGGAACTTGTTAGGGATAACATTGTTCACCCTAACTGTTTTAGGTGAAATACTA